>MU725280.1:26696-36847 GCA_026770625.1 Nicotiana glauca
CGAATTTCTCTTTAAAACATAATCCAAATATATTTAAGCCACAAAAAGGCAATAATAACTTAATCAAGTTCAGGCAGCAATACAGGCATGCGCAAATCATACCGAGGCGACAACCCGATCCAACAGAAATAAATGTGCACTTGCCAAGGGTCGACGACACGCCTATAGATGCATTTATTAATCTGCCGAGGCATTCGGCCCGTTCCAAAATAGGCACATACAGACAAATAATCAGTCAGGAAGTCAACGTGGAGCAATTATCCAAGAATGGTCAATTCTCTTTATTAATTTGAGAAAACGAAGCTTAAGTCTTTTAGAAGTCCAATTATTATTTAAGAAATCTAAACCATCAATGATTTCACAATTATTCCACATATAACATGCTTTTGGGTCCTAAACTACCAGGACAATAGCATATAGTAGCTACGCACGGACTCTCGTCACCTCGTGCGCACGTAGCCCCCATAACTAGGAGCACATAATCAATTCAACTCGCCTATGGGGTAATTTCCCCCCTCACAGAATTAGAAAGGAGACTCACCTCGCTCCGAAGACTCGCAACCGGCATCCTACATCCTTCCGAAGGCTTGAACCAACGCACAACGCACCGAAACTAGCCAATGATCATACAAATCCATTAATATATTCTCAACTATACCTTACAACTCAATTTATAACAATTCCTAACCCCGAACGAAAAGTTGACAAAAATGCCCTCGGGCCCACGTGCCCGGAATTTGAAATTTCTCGAAGATAAAGATTACTCATTGTGAGCACGTGATTTTTGCTTCACGGAAATTACTCCAAAAGGAAATCGAAAAATAAAGCAAGTTGCCCTCGGGTACAATTTTGAGAATTTACGTGACATTTTGGTAATTATTTTGTTCGTAAATGTTTACCTTGTTGTAGTTAATTAACAAAAAAATACAAAAATACATGTTGCATGCATATTTAGGATTTGATTGTGTATTAAGGAATTAATCAAACCATAATTTGGCTTTAAAGTAAAATCACAAAAAATATGCAGTTTTTATTCTATTTTTTGTCATTGTGTGATTTTATTTTTTAATTAAATGTTTTAATTTGTGTGTTAATTGTTGTTAAGTGTTAATTAATATTTGTGTAGTTTAATTTTGGTTTTACACTTTGTTTAGGAATTTTGTTAATTGTTAAATTAAAAGAAGAAAAAGAAAAGGTTGAAAAATTGAAGAAAAACTCGGATTGGGCTTAACATTAAACCAAAAGATCAGGCCCAAAATATACATTGACCCAGTCCATCTCACCTGATCCCTCAGACCTCACCGAACGACGTCGTTCTGGCCTATCAGATCTAGACCGTTGATCAAACAGATCTAACGGTCCAGTTGAGCTCCCGTTTTAAACCAAACGACGCCGTATAAGGACATTCAATCGGAGCCGTTCATCTCACTCAATCCAACGGCTCCAGGCTTTCCCTGATACCCGACCCGTTCCCGTTTGAGACCGACCCAATCTCAACTTAACCAAACGACATAGTTTCCCTTAATGTAAAGATCCTGGCCATCGATCTCACTTCATACAACGGCCAGGATCAATCCTCCCATCCACTATATAAGCCTAACCCCTTACCCCTCCCCCCTTATCCAAAGCACCCCCCCTTCCATCGTCTCTCTCAGAGATGAACCAAACATTCCCCAAAACCCTAGCAGCCGCCACCCCTCCTCTTCGCCGTAAACCCGGTAGCAACGATGCCGGTGACCACCAAACTAACACCCCTCTAGCACCGTGACCCCCTCACCCAAATCCAGGCTCAGTTTACTTCGAATCAACCTCTAGCTTCTCGAATCATCAATCGAATATTTGAGCCAGACCCTAATATATCCCAATCCACCCCAAATTCATACCAGTCACTCCCCTGACCTCCCTCATACCCTAATCAATGGTGGTTCCGTTCGAATCTAGGTAGAACCATTCGAGCCCCAAATCGGCGTGTATGAACCCTAAAACTCAAAATCATGGGGGTCTGTCCAATTAAAAGAGGAGTTGGGGGCTAATAGACCTTAATCGAGGTGTTCTCAGTTGAGAACACTTCGATTAAAGTCCGTTCGACCTCAAAGTGGTCGAGTCCAAGTTCGAGCCTTGGTCAGCTCTGTTCTTGAGTGTCTGAGGTATTCTTCCTTCCTTCTGTCTTGTTTGGTTTCTGTTAATGTCTGTTTACATGTTAGTTTAGTTTGCTTGATTTTTCTATTATTTTTCTTTCAATTCTGTCCATCTTCAGTAGACCTTTTATTTGGTCAATTTCTTCTGCTTGTTTGTTAANTTAACATGTTTGTTTACTCTGTGTTTGTTGTAGCTCGTATAGTCGATTAAATAAGTGTCGTCAACTGAAATCACTTGAAAAACTAGAGAAGCATGAGTTTGCTCATGTCAGTGTAATTACTAGCATGTTTCTCTTGTCTGTGCTAAGACTTCTATTGATATGCCTTGTTCAGTATTGCTTCGATCTTTGCTTGCCTTAGCTGATGCCTTGATCAGTTGGTTTTGAGTTGGTCAGGATTGGTTCCCAATATGACCAACTCAGGCCATCTGATTAAAACCCCTGTTTGATTGAGTTTGAATCATTGATTGAACCTAAGCTGAGAATTGGATATAGCTGTAGTAATCTAATAGTTCAACCTGAAATCAGTGTTAAGTGTAAGTTTATATAGGTTGTAACTTCAGACTTCTAAGCTTAGGGTTAGGCAATAATAACAAGGGGTTGAGTGGAGACCATGTGTTGTCAGGCACGCCTGAATTTAATATTCAGGCTGCCCATATACTTTGGAATTAAAAAAAAAAATCAAACATTTAGTAATGGGGTTCAGGGAATAACATGGGAGGAAATATTTGTTAATAGTGTTAGTGCTCCTAAAATCTGGAAATGCAGTGAAGTTTGGGTATAAAATGCAGGGTAGACCTTAAGGAAAAGAGGTTCAAAGGGGAGAGTGTTAGAGTTGAATAGGCTGAAATTTTTACACTAAGGTTCCAGAAGTTTACAAGCAAAATGTAGGTTGGATTTTCACCTTGCTAAGTCAGAGAGTTGTAGAGTTTAAGGCTGGCTTTTACCCTAAGAAGCTAGGTGAATCAGTGTTAGTTTGTTTGTTTCATTGAAGCTTCTAATTTCTTCTTCTTTGAGTGTTTGAAACCAGAAAGCCATTGTTCTTAGCTTCTGGTTTCCTTCTGTCTTTGCTTGGGTTGCTGTTGGTTTCTTCGAAATCTGTCACTGGGTTCTTGTTGCTGTTTACTAGGTTTTGTTGGTAATTGCTGAGTGTTGCTGAGTTGTTGTTGCTGTGCTACTGCTGTACTGATCTTCCTTCCCTTCTGTGCTTTCCAAATACCAAGTATACAAATTGATACATTGGTTCTTGTAAGCTGAAAATAGAAGCATGAATAAAAAAATGAAGAGTTTGAAGCCTTAATGGGATTTAGTTTTATTACTAATTGTTACTTAGGTTATGTCATATAATGTTTGTTCATGTAAACTTTTGCCATAGACTTGTATAACTGGAAAGTTCTTTCATCTTTATAGTAGTTTCTGCCATCAAACTTCCCATGTATGCTTAATTGAAAAAGGATTGATAATGTAGTAACCATGTTCATTTATCTCAGTTTGTTCAGTAGGTAGTATATATGTCAAAAGCATGTTAGGATGTTTTTGGATTATTCTGAATACCAAACAATTTAATCCATCTCATTTAATAAGTGGCCCGTTCGAAATTTGTAACAATATTGGTAAATTAGGTAGCATTAGTTTTACATTTCAGCCTTACACATGTTGAGCATGTGTAGAATAAACTAACCAGGCCCATATTGGAATAGAAATGGCCCAGGTCCCATTTAACACTATATGCGCTAGACCTGGGCCCATGTTGGCAGATGGACTACCCTATTGTATCATTTTCAGATTTAACGAAACGTATTCGAAATTCAACTATAATAACTCGTAAGCATGTAAATAAATTAGGAACTTTTCTTTTTTTTAGAGACGGATGGAAATAGAAAAACATAGTCACTATAGGTCGATCCTTTAAAAATAAAATGAGGCGTGCCTTGCCAAATAAATCACAAGTTGTGGGGCCCTCAATAAATAGATAATAATTGGATAGACTTCGGGATTGGCCGCTTAGTGAATTTCCGTGGTTTTCCCCCAAAATAACAATACGTTAGTCTCTTTAGGTACGCGCCTTAATTAATCTTACCTTCTTAAACTCGGGTGTGCATTTATGTAACCCAAATTCAAATCTCAACGAAGTCAAAATGCGTCGACAAATCACGGGTACATTGGTTGTGACGTGGTTCGAGATTCATTCCCATGACGTTGCAATTATTTTAAAAATTAACAAATGAGGTGTGCCTCGCCAAACAAAAATACACAGGCTGCGGGGCCCTCTATACGTGTTTGCAAAGTTACTTAGACTTCGGGACGGGCCGTTTAGTAAAATTTTCACGGCCTTACCCAAAATAACAATACGTTAGTCGCTTATGGCGCGTCTTTAACGAATTACTTTCTTAAAGACGGGTGTGAATTTATGTAACCCAAATCCAAATCTCAACGGAGTCAAAACATGTCGATAACCACGGGTACATTGATTGTGACGAGGTTCGAGATACGTTTTCACAACGCTGCAATTCTTTATTAATAATAATAATAAAAATAATAATAATAATAAAAGTGGTAAAAAAGTCTTAACTTGCGTATAAGTGCGCAATTGTAAAAATCAGATAAATTAGCCGAATATAATAAATTGTTGTATTTTGGCTTTATTATCTGATATTTTCATATAATCTGTGCTTAATGTGCAAAATGATGCTTTTTATCGCTTTGATATTATTTGAACTGTATATATAAACCGTGCCAAAACCTTCTATTCTTACCTCCGGGGATGTGCTTACTGGTTGAGACTCCCTATACTGTTAGTGTCATACCTTGAAATAAGAAAAGGGCTCTGACAAGTTACAAAGCCAGACGATCTCGCGGGTCCCCGGTACGTAGCCCCCTCCCCGACTCGAGTTGTCCGCTGGAGTACACTGTCTAGAACACACACCCACGTCTTTAACCTAGAAAAACTTGACTTCATACCGGATCCCTAGTAGGAACTCTTATTTGCATCATGTTGCATTTGACTTAGGGGACTCAACACAGGGGTTGGGTCCGTCTAGGACAGGTAAACTGAAATAAATAAAAGACCATCCTGCTGCATCTTGTTTTTTACATTTATTTGCTTCAGACTTGCATGCTGACCGACTTGTAAAAATTGGAATATCAGAAAATAGCAGTGTAGAGAGATAAATACTGGTTTTAGGAAAAACTACTAAGTACTGTCGAAACTCTTTTAAAATTTTGAAAAAAAAAATAAAAAAAATTAAAAGGAATGTTTTTAATTTGAACCATTTGAAAAGAGTCTTGTTTTCAAATTCAGTTCCATTGGCCGAACTACGTTGGTTTGATTCTCACCGGATGTGAGATACGTAGGCAACCCTCATCGGATCCAACTCCCATTTTGTTAAAAATAGCCAGAAATGTCAAATTCTCATTTTTTTTCATAAATAAGTCGGTCAATACCATTCTTTCGAAATAGCCGAATGCTTAAAAATTTTTCTTTCGTTTAAATCGCCCTAATAAATGTGCAGAATGAGCACGAGTCGGAATTCATCCGGAGCTATTATAAACAGAATCCCTTTGGGTTTGCGCATGTGGTGGAATGACTTAGGCAAATCAGGGCATGACACAGTTAAGTTGTACTTGGGAGATCTGGCTGGATTATTAAATATTGATCCAAGAGGGGAAATCATACGTGCGTTGATCTCATTCTGGGATCCAGCCCACAATGTGTTTTATTTTTCAGACTTTGAACTCACACCGACACTGGAAGAACTGGCAGGGTACATCAGGGGTCCAAAAATTCCTATGAGGGAGCAGTATCTTATTGCGCCACGGGCCGTGACTATACACAGGTTCTTAGACACGTTGAAGATCCACAGAACTGTACACAACCTAGATTTATCAGAGGGATTTTGTACTTTTGCATTCATATATGACAGATATGGTCATCTTGGAGGGTTCAACAATCCCGAAAGTAAAATCTGCAGTGGGGAAGACCGACTGAAATGGGAAAGGCATAGGTGTATTGCTTTTATGATAGCCTTTTTAGGTCTACTGGTATTCCCTAGGAAAGATGCGAAAATTAATATACAAGTTGCTGGGGTCGTCAGTACTTTGCTCAAACAAGACAACAACACTCTAGCACCAATGATAATAGCAGACATCTTCCGTGCCCTTACTGTTTGCAAATTTGGAGGGGGTTTCTTCGAAGGCTGCAATGTGTTGCTCCAAATATGGATGATCGAGAACTTATGCCATCGCCCCCAATTCATGAGCTATGGGTAATCGGAAAAGACTTGTATAGAAGAGTTTCCCACAAGGGTCGACGGGTTCAGTTTGCCAGAAGGGGCCACCGAATGGGTAAATTTCCTACGTTCAGTTTCAGTGAGCCAAATAGAATGGACATTTGGATGGCTACTTGTAAATGAAATCATATACATGTCAGCCACCAAATCGCATTTACTGCTGATGGGCCTCAAAAGTATTCAGCCATATGCCCCATATCGAGTATTGAGACAGTTAGGGCGACGCCAAATAGTTCCAAAGGAAGAGGACCTCAGCGGCCAGGTGGTTGAAATTGCACCCAGTGTACAATTCCCTGAAGCGGTAGTTCGGAAGATCTGGAATGAATGTCAAAACCTGAAGATAGATACCCGTGTGCGAGATCGGGCCAAAGGCGAAGTGTCGTCAGAATACCTCGCATGGTACAGGAGAGAACTTGAGCACCAAAGGCCAACTAAAAAACCCTACGTCCAGAACTTCGCGGAGTCATCACAAGCGCAATGGGTTTGGCTGGCAAAAGAAGAAAGTTATCGGGTTGAAATTGGCAAGTTAAAACAACAGGTTCGGGACCTGAAATATGAAAATAGCTTGCAAATTGATACTGATACAGGAGAAAAGACCAGATTGACCCAA
Organism: Nicotiana glauca; assembly: GCA_026770625.1. Lineage (NCBI taxonomy): Eukaryota > Viridiplantae > Streptophyta > Magnoliopsida > Solanales > Solanaceae > Nicotiana > Nicotiana glauca. Next base: position 33,733 of record MU725280.1, read on the forward strand.
GAAAATGAGGCCTTAAAAACCCAAATCCGATAGGTGAGAAGGGATGCCGACAGGCAACCGAGGAGTCGATCTGATGAGAAGCTGATAAGTGAGTTAACGGAGCAACTCATCAAATGCCAAAGGGATTTAGAGGAATCCGAAGCCAAGATAGCGAGGATTAGGTCCAGATGGACAAGGGGAGAACGACAGCGGGCACTTCATATGCAACAAATAAAGAGATATTATGAAGGGACCATCAACATCCTGAGAGAGACAACTTCCTCTCTCGAAGAGCGGATCTTTAAACAAGTCCGGGATGCTAGGACGGATAGGAAACGTTGCTATGACTTGATGGCGTGGATGGAAAAACAGATGGATATGTTCCTGGACCAGCTCACTGACAACGCTCAAATACTGGGAGCAAAGAATCAACGAATAGAACAAATGCTCAGGGAAAGGAATAGGCCTTCTGTTGGGGCGACCGTGGATCCACGCGGCCAAAGCAGTGCCATCCACATTGCATCAGATGGTCAAGTTTGAATGGGACATGCATGATGTCGTGCTACATGGGGAAGATGCTGCGTGCACTCTGGGAGGCGCCATTGTGCCATTCATAGAAACCGACGATGACAAAGGTCCCTTGGTTTACCAGATTTTTGACGCAATCTCAGCAAACAAGATTCCCGAGGGTGAAAGCATTCCACACCCCAAGATAGATTCCGCAACCGTCATGATAGTTTCAGAGATGATGGGTAATGGGTTCGTGCCAGGGAAAGGTCAGGGGGCTGAGCTTCAGAGTATTGTTCAACCTGTCTCTTTGCCCAAGAATTTAGAGACCTTCGGATTAGGATTCAAGCCAACCACAGCAGATGTAAAGCGAGCTCGAAAAATGAAGAAGAGAGTTTGGGTTCTTCCCAAACCGGTTCCGCGTCTCTCTAGATCCTTTGTTAGAGCAGGTGTCAAAAGGTCGTCAGTCCCAAAAATTCTCGGACCGTTGATTGGGTCAGATGGAGATCTTGATCAGGGTTTTGCAAGGCTGTTTGCCGATGTCAACATGGTAGAAGCTGGAGAGGGTCCCAATAGAGCAGATATATAGTTTGTGGGGCCCAGGGCCAATATCAGCAATTGGACGGCTACTCCTCTTCCTACCCGGAGGGAGTCTTGGTAGTAGGCTCTGGATTTTCTTTCTTGTTTCCTGGATTATTCTAGAGTTGTAATCTAGTTTTGGTTTTATTTGTATTCAGTAAAAGTGTGAAACTCTGTTATCCCGCATTTTAATAAAAAGTGAAAGTTTCCTTTTCTTATTTTGTTTTAATTTTGTTTCTTTCTTTTCTTTCTGAACAGTTCTCTTTTTACTGGTTCCAATGACATGGCATGCACAACGGATCTTCAACCTAGTCGAAATAATCAATCTGATTTCGAATTAATTGCACAAGAGGTTGATTATGATGATGAATCAGAATACGAGGAAGATGAGGCTTTTGAAGAGATAAACAGAGAATTAAGTCAGTTCGAAGAAAAACCTAAGCTTAATTTGAATGACACTGAAGCCGTCGATTTAGGGGATGCAGACAATGTCAGGGAAAACAAAATCAGCATCCACATTGAGCCGAACATCAAGGAGGAACTAATCAAAGCACTTATTGAATTTAAAGATATTTTTTCATGGTCGTATGATGACATGCCGGGTTTAAGCATAGATCTAGTGGTTCATAAATTGCCCACTGACCCGGCATGCCCTCCCGTCAAGCAGAAACTGAGGAAGTTTAAGATAGACATGAGTGTAAAGATTAAAGAAGAAGTAACCAAGCAGCTATAGGCAAAGGTTATTCGGGTCACTCGATATCCTGATTGGTTGGCCAACGTGGTACCAGTGCCGAAGAAAGATGGGAAGATCAGGGTATGCGTTGATTACCGCAATCTGAATAGGGCAAGCCCAAAGGATACCTTTCCATTACCCAACATCCATATATTGATTGATAATTGTGCCGGACGAGAGATCGGTTCTTTCGTAGATTATTACGCCGGGTATCATCAGATCCTGATGGATGAAGAAGACGCACAAAAGATGGCTTTCATGACGCAGTGGGGAACTTATTGCTACCGGGTAATGCCGTTTGGCTTGAAGAACACTGGGGCAACGTACATGAGAGCAATGACTACTGTGTGTCATGACATGATGCACAAAGAGATTGAGGTGTATGTAGACGATGTGATCATCAAATCTAAGCATCAGGAAGACCACAGAGCAGACCTAATGAAGTTTTTCCTAAGACTTCAAAGGTACGATATTAAGCTTAACCCGGCCAAATGTGCATTTGGGGTTCCATCAGGAAAGCTGCTAGGATTCATCGTCAGTCGACGAGGCATTGAGTTGGACCCGTCAAAGATCAAATCCATCCAGGAATTGCTGCCGCCGAGGAATAAAACAGAAGTAATAAGTCTGTTGGGAAGGTTGAACTATATCAGCAGGTTCATCGCTCAGCTCACAGCTACGTGTGAACCCATTTTCCGGCTGCTGAAGAAAGATGCTGCGATAGAATGGACGACAGAATGTTAGGAAGCCTTCGACCAGATCAAGGGGTATCTGTCAAACCCACCTGTGTTGGTCCCACCTGAACCAGGAAGACCGTTGATTCTCTATATAACAGTACTGGAGAATTCATTTGGTTGCGTATTGGGGCAACATGATGTCACAGGAAGAAAAGAGCAAGCAATCTATTATCTCAGCAAGAAGTTTACAATCTATGAGGTTAAGTACACTCAACTTGAGAAGACATGTTGCGCCCTAACTTGGGTGGCACAGAAATTTAAGCATTATCTGTCGTCATATACTACTTACCTCATTTCACGTCTGGATCCATTAAAGTATATTTTCCAGAAGCCTATGCCCACAGGGAGATTGGCAAAATGGCAGATATTACTCACATAATTCGACATTGTCTATGTGACGAGGATGGCAATGAAAGCCCAAGCATTGGCCGATCACTTAGCTGAGAATCCTGTCGATGAAGAATACGAGCCTTTGAGGACATATTTTCCAGATGAAGAAGTGATGCATATAGAGGAGTTAGAACGGACTGAGGAACCAAGGTGGAAGCTTTTCTTCGATGGGGCTGCAAATGCGAAAGGAGTT
>MU725280.1:38734-58732 GCA_026770625.1 Nicotiana glauca
ACGTCGAAGGAAGATGCATCAACATGGCTATCAATTCTGATGCGGTCAAGAGATATTACGTGTAATTTCTTTGATTATAACTTTGGTTCATTTGATTGTTTGTACTTGGTGTTTATCGGATAATGAAATGACGGAGGCAATTCTTTCTTCTATCCAAACACTTTTAACCATTGCTTTCCCCCTCTGAGCCTTACTTATTCTTTCGTACCCCTTTCTTGGAATCATTAATGAAAACGAAAAATGAAAAAAGAAAAGAAGGAAAATAATAATAAAAAAAAACAAAAAGGAAAGTCACAAGAAAAATAAAGGAATCAAGTGAACTACGTTCGACCTGATTCCTCAAAGAGGTTACGTAGGCGCCTCATGGCTCGGTCATAATGTAACAAAAGTCAAAAAATCCCCCAAGCAAGAGAACTGGGGCAGAAGTTATGTTTTTGAATTTTGAAAAGAGTTTTGATTCCAAGAGTTGTAATGTTTTACCCATCAAAGTTATTTTGAATTTTTATCTCCTTTTCTTTTAAGCCCCACATAAAACCCATATTGATGTCCAAAAAAGACCTCCTAGTCAGTATCCGAGAGGTGCCAAGGCAGGCAAATGAAAGCCGAGAATAACACGCTGGTCCCCAACTGAATAAGGATCATGAGCTGAAAGAATTGATAGTTATAAGAATTCCTAGCAGAGAGAATCTTATCGGCAACAATCCAATCCCCATCCGAGAAGATAAAATGAGAGAGTCTTATCGGTGAAAACCTTCACAGGCACCATAAGGCGACGTAAGCTGAGAGAAGCAAAATGAGAGAGTCTTATCGATGAAAAACTTCACAGGCACCATAAGGCGTTGGGAGCTGAGAGAAATGAGAGAGTCTTATTAAGTGAAAACCCCTCGAAGGGCACTATGAGGCGACAAGATAAGATTGGCGGAAAGGATCCACATTTTGCGAAGAGTTGGGCACATGTTTATCCCCAGCAAGTGAAGACATCAGAAAGATTGATCGACACAAATAGACTGGGTTGATTAATCCGGAATGCACTACATGATCCTTGGAATTGGTTATACCACCCCAGATAAGTTCCTTTCTTTTCTCTTTCCCAGCATTTGTTCAAAAGACTTTTTCATTTCTTTGTTTAAAAGACTTTTTCATTTCTTTGTTTAAAAGACTTTTTCCAGAAATTTGTTTTGAAAGATCTTTCAGAGCTTACTACCAGTTGCCCAAAATGGTACAAAGCAAAATGTGAAGAGGACAGGCCATAGATAAGGCAATAAGACAAAAAGACGTTTGTTGCAAGGCCGAATAATATTGGTCTAAAATGGCAATGAAAGTACGGAGAAAAATCGGAAAAACAGCATGTTGAGGAAATTGTGGGCCATGTTCCAAGAGGATCCCCAGCATAATTCTGACCAATTATCGACCAAGTTCCGAGATGGTCGGACAACACAGAGTGGGGAGGGAAGAAAGGGAAGTTCATCTTAAGCAAAATAACCCCCAGCGAGTTTTTGAAACACAGAACGGGGAAGGGATAAATGGAAAAACCATCCCCAGTAGAAATGTCATCCCCAGCAAATAACATCATCCCCAACAAGTTTTGGGAACACAGAACAAGAAAAAGGGAAGGGAACAATCATCCCCCAGCAAGGGTGGCACGACCACTCACCACATTTTAAACTAACAAAATTTTCTTTGATTTGAAACAGGAAAATAAAATGTTGATGATGGGCGAAAGACATGCCATAAGAAAGATCGCCACAACTGGGGCAAAAACTTTCTGCCGCAGCTGAAAATTTTCTCGGAGAAACGAGGAAACAAATTCAAGTTATTGTTTACAATTAGGCGCCCACCTGTATAACAAGGGAATAATTTTCATATCTTAGCAATTAGGCGCCTACCTATATAACAAGGGAATACTTTTCATATCTTAGCAATAAGGCGCCCACCTGTATAACTAGGGAATACATTTCATGTCTTTGCATTAGGCGCCCACCTGTATAACGAGAGGAATACTTTTCATGTCTTTGCATTAGGCGCCCACCTGTATAACTAGGGAATATATTTCATGTCTTTAGAAATTAGGCGCCCACCTCTATAACGCGAGGAATACTTTTCATGTCTTAGCTAATTAGGCGCCCACCTGTATAACTAGGGAATACATTTCATGTCTTTGCATTATGCGCCCACCTGTATAACTAGGGAATACATTTTATGTCTTTAGCAATAAGGCGCCCACCTGTATAACGAGAGGAATACATTTGATGTCTTTAGCAATTAGGCGCCCACCTGTATAACGAGAGGAATACTTTTCATGTCATAGCTAATTAGGTGCCTACCTGTATAATGAGAGGAATACTTTTCATGTCATAGCTAATTAGGCGCCCACCTGTATAACGAGAGGAATACTTTTCATGTCATAGCTAATTAGGCGCCCACCTGTATAACTAGGGAATACATTTCATGTCTTTGCATTAGGCGCCCACCTGTATAACTAGGTACATTTCATGTCTTTAGCAATTAGGCACCCACTTGTATAACGAGAGGAATACTTTTCATGTCTTATCTAATTAGGCTCCCACTTGTATAACGAGGGAATAGATTTCATGTCTTTACATTTAGGCGCCCACCTGTATAACGAGGGAATACATTTCATGTTTTTACATTTAGGCGCCCACCTGTATAACTAGGGAATACATTTCTGTTTTATATTTTATGTCTTGAAATCAGTGACCCATCGGAAGGCAGAAGGTTACAAAAAACAAAAATCCCCAGCATGATGAAGGAAGCCGTATCCTCAGCGGACAGAACAAAATGATAAAACTTGTGTTCAAAAAAGCACAAAGCTGTATCCCCAGCAGTTTTCGGAAGAAAGAAGCACCGGAGGAAACACAACCCGACAAGAAAACAAGTCAACAAGAGCAAGTTGAAGATAGACAAGAGCTTGTAATCCTTAGTCTAGCCTAGCTTCTTATTTTCTTTTTAGCACGGTGTAATAAGGAGATCGGTAAAGCAGTAGTAACAGCATGCAGCAGCAGTAACAACAAAATCACAGTCCCATGGTAGTCCCAGCTACCAAGACTTCCCGAACTACATTGATATGATTCCCTTTTAGCCAGGTATATGTAGGAAACCTTTTGAAGCAAAGGTTCGGTCAAACCTTTTCAAAAAGTGCTTCATACGGAGTATTCCAACGGGCAAAAATCGCTCGTATCCGCTCACTTTATCTTTGCACGAAAACTCTTTGTGTTTTTGGACAAAGAGGGGCAGCTGTGAGCACGTGATTTTTGCTTCACAGAAATTACTCCAAAAGGAAATCGAAAAATAAAGCAAGTTACCTTCGGGTACAATTTTGAGAATTTACGTGACATTTTGGTAATTATTTTGTCCGTAAATGTTTACCTTGTTGTAGTTAATTAAAAAAAAATACAAAAATACATGTTGCATGCATATTTAGGATTTAATTGTGCATTTAGGAATTAATCAAACCATAATTTTGCTTTAAAGTAAAATCACAAAAAATATGCATTTTTATTCTATTTTTTGTCATTGTGTGATTTTATTTTTTAATTAATGTTTTAATTTGTGTGTTAATTGTTGTTAAATGTTAATTAATATTTGTGTAGTTTAATTTTGATTTTACATTTTGTTAATTGTTAAATTAAAAGAAGAAAAAGAAAAGGTTGAAAAATTGAAGAAAAACTCGGATTGGGCTTAACATTAAACCAAAAGATCATGCCCAAAATATACATTGACCCAGTCCATCTCACCTGATCCCTCAGACCTCACCGAACGACGTCATTCTGGCCTATCAGATCTAGACCGTTGATCAAACAGATCTAACGGTCTAGTTGAGCTCCCGTTTTTAACCAAACGACGCCGTATAAGGACATTCAATCGGAGCCGTTCATCTCACTCAATCCAACGGCTCCAGGCTTTCCCAGATACCCGACCCGTTCCCGTTTGAGACCGACCCAATCTCAACTTAACCAAACGACACCGTTTCCCTTAATGAAAAGATCCTGGCCATCGATCTCACTTCATCCAATGACCAGGATCAATCCTCCCATCTACTATATAAGCCTAACCCCTTACCCCGCCCCCTTATCCAAAGCACCCCCCCTTCCATCGTCTCTCTCAGAGACAAACCAAACATTCCCCAAAACCCTAGCAGCCGCCACCCCTCCCCTTCGCCATAAACCCGGCGGCAACGATGCCGGTGATCACCAAACTAACACCCCTATAGCTAGGGGTGGGCATTCGGTATTTCGGTTCGGTATTTAAGAATTTCGATTTGATATTTCGGTATTCGGTTTATCAGTTGTGTATACCAAATACCGTACCAAAATATTTCGGTACGGTTCGGTATTTATTATTTTGGTTCGGTACAGTTTCGGTATGGTTTCGGTTTAATATTCACTGAGAAAAGAACAACGAAATGCTGATAAAGAACAACGATGTTTCTGTTAGTAACTGTCACTCGTTATTGCTTATTCAGTTATTAGTGTTGAAGGAAGTAAGGACCTGTGCAACCAAAGTACCAAAGAAAATCTGCACTCAAATTAGGATGTGTAGAATAACTTATAAACAATTACAGAATGAGAAATATCTGCACTTAAAGAAAATCACTTTCACAAAGCCAATGTAATTATAATTTGGTAAAACACTCATTAGACTAATATATAAGAACTTGTGCTCCCACAGTGACACTAATATAATTAGCTAACTCCGATACGCTTTGACAAAGACAAAGATCCTAGCTCTCCAATAATAAAGACTTTTGCAACTAACAAGAATTGGAAAAGATAATAGAATTCAATTAGTTTTGTCAATTGACTACAATCACAATGTACCAAGACATTGCCTCTACAGTCATCATATGCTTAGACAAGGTAAGATGAAAACAGGAAAAGAGAACTGAGATTCGACAAGTCTAAGTAAGCCATAATCTTTAGAGTAAGCTTGGGCAGTTGGGCTGGGCGTTGGGAATTAAATTAAAACGTTTGGGCTTTGGCGCTGGGGCTGGGCAGTGGGTAGTGAGATATAGGTCCAACTTTAAAAAAATATCTTTAAAAATTCGGTAATTCGGTATTTCGGTATACCAAAATTTCAAAATTCTAATACCGAGGACCGTACCGAAATACCGAAATACCGAAAATGCAATACCGAATTAGACCGAAATACCGTAAAAAACCAAAACCGAAATACCGAATTAACCAAAACCGAAAAACCGAGAAGCTTTTCGGATTTTATGCCCACCCCTACCTATAGCACCGTGACCCCCTCAACCCAAATCCAGGCTCAGTTTACTTCGAATCAACCTATAGCTTCTCGAATCTTCAATCGAAGATTTGAGCCAGACCCTAATATATCCCAATCCACCCCAAATTCACACCAGTCACTTCCCTGACCTCCCCCATACCCTAATCAACGGTGGTTCCGTTCGAATCTAGGTAGAACCCTTCGAGCCCCAAATCGGCGTGTATGAACCCTAGAACTCAAAATCATGGGGGTCTGTCCAATTAAAAAGGGAGTTGGGGGCTAATAGACCTTAATCGAGGTGTCCTCAGTTGAGAACACTTCGATTAAAGTCCGTTCGACCTCAAAGTGGTCGAGTCCAAGTTCGAGCCTTGGTCAGCTCTGTTCTTAAGTGTCTGAGGTATTCTTCCTTCCTTCTGTCTTGTTTGGTTTCTGTTAATGTCTGTTTACATGTTAGTTTAGTTTGTTTGATTTTTCTATTATTTTTCTTTCAATTCTGTCCATCTTCAGTAGACCTTTTATTTGGTCAATTTCTTCTGCTTGTTTGTTAAGTATATTTATTGTGATGAACTATGTGTTTAACTTGTTTAAAGTCGTTAAGTAGTTAGTTCATATTTGATTCCCTGTTTTGTCCCAAGGCCATGAATCAACATGTTTGTTTACTCTGTGTTTGTTGTTTGTTGTAGCTCGTATAGTCGATTAAATAAGTGTCGTCAACTGAAATCACTTGAAAAACTAGAGAAGCATGAGTTTGCTCATGTCAGTGTAATTACTAGCATGTTTCTCTTGTCTGTGCTAAGACTTCTATTGATATGCCTTGTTCAGTATTGCTTCGATCTTTGCTTGCCTTAGCTGATGCCTTGATCAGTTGGTTTTGAGTTGGTCAGGATTGGTTCCCAATATGACCAACTCAGGCCATCTGATTAAAACCCCTGTTTGATTGAGTTTGAATCATTGATTGAACCTAAGCTGAGAATTGGATATATCTGTAGTAATCTAATAGTTCAACCTGAAATCAGTGTTAAGTGTAAGTTTATATAGGTTGTAGCTTCAGACTTCTAAGCTTAGGGTTAGGCAATAATAACAGGGGGTTGAGTGGAGACCATGTGCTGTCAGGCACGCCTGAATTTAATATTCAGGCTGCCCATACACTTTGGAATTAAAAAAAAAAAACTCAGACATTTAGTAATATGGTTCAGGGAATAACATGGGAGGAAATATTTGTTAATAGTGTTAGTGCTCCTAAGAGCTGGAAAGACAGTGAAGTTTGGGTATAAAATGCAGGGTAGACCTTAAGGAAAAGAGGTTCAAATGGGAGAGTGTTAGAGTTGAATAGGCTGGAATTTTTACACTAAGGTTCCAGAAGTTTACAAGCAAAATATAGGTTGGCTTTTCACCTTGCTAAGTCAGAGAGTTGTAGAGTTTAAGGCTGGATTTTATCCTAAGAAGCTAGGTGAATCAGTGTTAGTTTGTTTGTTTCATTGAAGCTTCTAATTTCTTTTTCTTTGAGTGTTTGAAACCAGAAAGCCATTGTTCTTTGCTTCTGGTTTCCTTCTGTCTTTGCTTGGGTTGCTGTTGGTTTCTTTGAAATCTATCACTAGGTTCTTGTTGCTGTTTACTGGGTTTTGTTGGTAATTGCTGAGTGTTGCTGAGTTGTTATTGCTGTGCTACTGCTGTACTGATCTTCCTTCCCTTCTGTGCTTTCCAAATACCAAGTATACAAATTGATACATTGGTTCTTGTAAGCTGAAAATTGAAGCATGAATACAAAAACGAAGAGTTTGAAGCCTTAATGGGATTTAGTTTTATTACTAATTGTTACTTAGGTTATGTCATATGATGTATGTTCATGTAAACTTTTGCCATAGACTTGTATAACTGGAAAGTTCTTTCATCTTTATAGTAGTTTCTGTCATCAAACTTCCCATGTATGCTTAATTGAAAAAGGATTGATAGTGTAGTAACCATGTTCATTTATCTCAGTTTGTTCAGTGGGTAGTATATATGTCAAAAGCATGTTAGGATATTTTTGGATTATTCTGAATACCAAACAATTTAATTCATCTCATTTAATAAGTGGCCCGTTCGAAATTTGTAACAATATTGGTAAATTAGATAGCATTGGTTTTACATTTCAGCCTTACAAATGTCGAGCATGTGTAGAATAAACTAACCAGGCCCATATTGGGATAGAAATGGCCCAGGTCCCATTTAACACTATATGCGCTGGACCTGGGCCCATGTTGGCAGATGGACTGCCCTATTGTATCATTTTCAGATTTAACAAAACGTATTCGAAATTCAACTATAATAACTCATAAGCATATAAATAAATTAGGAACTTTTCTTTTTTTTAGAGACGGATGGAAATAGAAAAACATAGTCACTATAGGCCGATCCTTTAAAAATAAAATGAGGCGTGCCTCGCCAAATAAATCACAAGTTGTGGGGCCCTCAATAAATAGATAATAATTGGATAGACTTCGGGATTGGCCGCTTAGTGAATTTTCGTGGTTTTCCCCCAAAAATTACAATATGTTAGTCTCTTTAGGTTCGCGCCTTAATTAATCTTACCTTCTTAAACTCGGGTGTGCATTTATGTAACCCAAATCCAAATCTCAACGAAGTCGAAATGCGTCGACAAATCACGGGTACATTGATTGTGACGTGGTTCGAGATGTATTCCCATGACGTTGCAATTCTTTTAAAAATTAACAAATGAGGCGTGCCTCGCCAAACAAAAATACACAGGCTGCGGGGCCCTCTATACGTGTTTGAAAAGTTACTTAGACTTCGGGACGGGCCGTTTAGTAAAATTTTCACGGCCTTACCCAAAATAACAATACATTAGTCGCTTAGGGCGAGTCTTTAACGAATTACTTCCTTAAAGACGGGTGTGCATTTATGTAACCCAAATCCAAATCTCAACGGAGTCGAAACATGTCGATAACCACAGGTACATTGATTGTGACGAGGTTCGAGATATGTTTTCACAACGCTGCAATTCTTTGTTAATAATAATAATAAAAGCGGTAAAAAAGTCATAACTTGCGTATAAGTGCACAATTGTAAAAATCAGATAAATAAGCCAAATATAACAGTTGAGCGACCATGCTAGAACTACGGAACCCGGGAATGCCTAACACCTTCTCCCGGGTTAACAGAATTCCTTGTCCCGATTTCTGGTACGCAGACTGTAATATAGAGTCATTCTTTTCCTCGATTCGGGATTAAACCGGTGACTTGGGACACCCCATTCTCCCAAGTGGCGACTCTGAAATCAATAAACAAATCCCGTTCGATTATCCCTTAATTGGAAAAAACCTCCTTCACGCCCTTCGCGGGGTGCGGTAGCGGAAAAAGGAGGTGTGACACTCATAACCTTGGGAACTCAAATATATAATTTTCTCCTAATTCCATGCTCAAAATTGTGGCTAAAATCTAAGATTTACAATTTTCTAGGTGTTCAACCAAAAATCCAATATTTGCTCTAATTTCCATGCTTAAATCCATATGTACTTGATACATTTAACTCAAAAGTGATTGGGATAACTTACCTTAACATAGATAACGAAATCCCTCTTTGAAGCTCTCCAAAAATCGCCCCCAAGCCATGTAAAATGGGAGAAATGAACTCAAAATCCGACTTAAAACAACCTCACTGCCCCAGCTATTTTCGCTTCTGCGCTTCCGCTTTTGCGGACAAATCTTCGCTCCTGCGATCCCCAAGCACCAGCCAATTTCCGCTTCTGCGACCTCTCCTTTGCAGATGCGGTCCCGCTTCGACAGAGCATTGACCGCATCTGCTGTCCCCCAAGCCTTAGTCCAAAACCGCTTCTGCGGCCACTAGTTCGCTTCTGCGGTTCCGCTTCTGCGGTCACCCAACCGCAGAAGCGAAAATACCAGCAACCAGATGCTTTAGCACTTCTTCAAAGTCAATTTTTGATCCGCTAACCACCCGTAATTTACCTGGCCCCCCGGGGCCTCAACCAAACATGCCAACCAATCCCAAAACACCTTATGGACTTGCTCGAGACTTCAAATCATATCAAACAATGCTAAATTCATGAATTACACCCCAATTCAAGCTTTATGAACTTTGAACTTTTCAACTTCTATTTTCGATGTTTAAACCTATCAAAACACGTCCGATTGACCTCAAATTTTGCATGCAAATCATATTTGACATTACGGACCTACTCCAACTCCCAGAATTTGATTCCGATCCCGATATAAAAAAGTCAACCCCCTGGTCAAACTCTCCAAAAACCTTCAACTTTCTATCTTTAGCCAAATGGCTTCAAAACGATCTACGGACCTCCGAATTCACTTCCGATCACGCTCCCAACTCCAGAATCACCATATGGAGCTATTCCCAATCTCGGAATCCCAAACGGACATTGATAAACTTATGAAATTTCTTCTAAAATTCTAACTTTCACAATAGACGCCAAAACGCTCCCGGGTTATCCAAAACCAGCACCGGGCATATGCCCAAGTCAAAAATCATCATACGAACCTGCTGGAACCTTCAAATCCCGATTCCGAGGTCGTTTACTCAAAAATCTAATCCTAGTTCATTCTTTCAACTTAGGCTTCCGAAATGAGAATTCTCTTCCCAATTCAACTCCGAACTTCCCGAAACTAAATTCCAACAACGCGTACAAGTCATAATACCTGAAATGAAGTTGTTCATGGCCTTCGACTGCTGAACAAAGCGCTAGTACTCAAAACAACCGGTCGGGTCGTTACATTCTCTCTTACATAAATATACGTTCATCCTCGAACATGCTGAGAACTGTACTGGAGTAGTCTGAAATCACTGTTTAGCACCTCACGCACCTTCCCGTGCTACCAAAACTTAGCTGAGCACATAAGCTCGATAATTCTGAAAATGTTCCCTTTTTATTCAAGCGAACCGACTATGTTCATTCCCCATTTGATGAAAGGCCATGGGGAAGTGACTGAGTGGAGAGGCTCTCTTGTTGGTGCATCATGGGGGCGTACTTTTGGCATTGTTCGCATCGGCGGACATACTCTGCCGCATCTTTTTTCATAGTTGGCCAATAGTAGCTGGCCCGTATTAAGCAGCACACGAGGGCGCAGTTCCAGTGTGGGCGCCGCAGTGACCTTCGTGTACTTCTTCAAGTAGCGGCGTCGTTTGGTGCGACCCTAGGCACTTGGCTAGGGGTCCGCCAAAAGTCCTTTTGTAGAGCTCGTGGTTTATAAGGAAGTACCAGGCGGCCTGCACGTGGAGCTTCTTGGATTCTTTTTTGTTAGGTGGGAATGTTCCATCCTGCAAATAGGACACAAACTGGTTGTGCCAGTCCCAAGTCAAATTTAAGGAGAGTACCTCAGTATGATCAATGGCTGAATGAAGGAGGGTGATCACGCTTTTTTTGTTGAAGTTTTTAGTGGCTGCGGCCAGTTTTGCTAGGCCGCCTGCCTCAACGTTCCGCGCTCTCGAAACCTGTTCGAAGCGGCATTCATCGATCTCAGTCATTAATCTGTGGATTTCTGACTGGTACTTTTGCAATCTCTGCTCCTTGATTTGGTATGTTCCAGTGACTTGGTTCACCACGAGTTGGGAGTCGCAATGGAGAACGAGTCGTCGAGCTCCATACTTTATGGCTAGTTTTATACCTACAATAACAGCCTCGTACTCAACCTCATTGTTAGTCATCTTGGGGCATCGTATGGACTGGAGAATTATTTCGCTCGTGGGGACCTCACGAACGAGTCCCGATCCCGAGGCATTAGAGGCACCGTCAGTGTAAAGAGCCCATAGGTCGGTGTTGGAGGGGGCACGATATGCCTCTTGCTCTGCCTCTGGCAGTATCTCTGCACTGAAGTCGGCTACGAAGTCGGTGAGTACTTTCCACTTGATGGCAGTTCTCGGGAGATACGAGATATCGTGCTCGTTGAGATCTATGGCCCATCTGGAGAGCCTACCTGATAACTCAAGCTTATGTAGGACGCTTCTCAAGGGGAATATTCTCACTACTTTTATGGGGTGGCATTGAAAATAGGGTCTGAGCTTCCGTGAAGCTACGACCAATGCTAGAGCTAATTTTTCAAGGTGTGGATATCGTGTTTTGGCGTCCACTAAGGTTTTGATAATATAATAAATAGGGGATTGTGTACCTTTGGTCTCGCGAACCAATACTGCATTGACGATGACCTCGGATACGGCTAAGTACACCAGCAGGGGCTCACCCGGATTTGCTTTGGCCAACAGTAGTGGCGAAGATAGGTATGATTTTAGATTTCTCAAGGTTTCGACACATTCCTCATTCCACTGTAACCCATTGTCCTTTCTCAGTACGTTAAAAATTTGTGGCATCTGTCAAAGGATCTCGAGATGAATCTAGATAGGGCGGCTATTCGCCCTGTCAACTTTTGCACCTGTTTTTTTGCTGTTCATCATTTTAGGTATTGCGTCTATCTCCTTGATCTGATCTGGGTTGACCTCGATACCTCATTGTGATATGAGAAATCCAAAGAATTTCCCCGAGGCTACACCGAAGGCGCATTTCTCGGGGTTCAGTTTCATCCCATATCCCCTCAATATCCCGAAGGCTTCCTTCAGGTGGTCGATGTGATCCTCTTTTCTTGTCGACTTCACTAGAATATCGTCGATACAGACTTCCATTGTCTTACCGAGCTGCTCTTTGAACATCTTGGTGACCAGTCTCTGGTACGTAGCCCTGTATTTTTGAGCCTGAAGGGCATTACCTTGTTGTAGTAAGTCCCTTGATGGTGATGAAAGTCGTCTTCTCTTGATCCTCTTCGGCCATCATGATTTGATTGTAGTCAGAGTAGGCATCTAGGAATCTCAACAGCTCATGTCCTGCGGTGGCGTCGATCAATTGTTCAATGTGAAGTAGTGGGAATGAATCCTTCGGGCACGCTTTGTTCAGATCGGTGAAATCTACGCACATTCTCCATTTTTCATTTTTCTTTTTGACCATGACGACGTTGGCGACCCATTGGGGGTACTTTTATTCTCTGATGGAGCCATTGGCAAGTAGTTTGTCTACTTCCTCGATGACCGCTTCATTGATTGCAGCATTGAATTTCTTTCATTTTTGTTGCATGGGAGGATGTAATGGATCGACGTTCAGCTTGTAGGTGGCGATGTCTCTGGGAAACCCCGACATATCTGAATGGAAGAAAGCAAATAGATTTGTATGGTTAGTTAGGAATTAACGATACTTACTTGGGTTGGCGAGTTCGTAGCCAATGTAGGCTTTCTTTACTGGGTCAGTGTTGTCCGATTGGATTGGGTCGAGATCTTCGATCGTTGCTTTGCAGGCTTCTATGACGTCAGGATCTCTGATGGCGTCCACTGTCGGGTTGACTTTAGTCCCCGACACGGCTAATTTCTATGCCTCCGCACTCGCCCCCTTCAGTTGTTGGGTGTGGGCGCAATCTTAAGCTATTTTGTAGCATTCCTGGGCGGTGCGTGTTTCTCCCCTGATGCTGAATACTCCCCATGGGGTAGGGAATTTGATCACTTGGTAAAGGCTTGAAGGAACTACTCGCATGGCGTGTATCCACGGGCGTCCTATGATGACGTTGTACGCCGTTTCTTGGTTCATCACGTGGAAAGTTGTTTCTAGCGTGACTTCTCCCACTAAGACGGGCAGTGTTATTTCTCCGGATGTCCATTCCACTGCATTGTTGAAACCAGTTAGTGTTATGCAGCGCGGTATTACCCTATCCTCGAGTTCCATTTGTGTAAGGACCCTTGGGTGGATAATACACGCACCATTTCCGTCGTTGATCATGACTCTTTTAACATCCGTATCAGCGATACGCAAAGTAATAACTAAAGTATCATAGTGAAGGAAAGACAAACCTTCGGCATCAGACTTATCGAAGGTGATACTATCTTCTAAGTCGTCATACCGTTCATAGGCGATGGTCCGCTTCAGTCTGTGTGTGTTGGCGAATTTGACGTGATTGATCACTAAGTCGTCGCTGCCTCTGACGCTCATGTTTATCGTTCGTGTTGGGGAAGGAGGCTTTGGCGGCCCGCGGGGTTGTTCCCGTCCGCGTGCAAAATTGATTTTTCCTGTGTCGCTGAGTAATTCCCTCAGGTATCCCTAGTTCAACATTCTAACCACTTCTTGCCGTAGGCCTATGCAGTCTTCGGTCTTGCGTCCCCGTTCCTAATGGAACTCACTTAGGACATTTGATTTCCTTGTGGCAGGGTCCGATTTCATCTTCTGCGGCCACTGCACCTTGGTTCCTACCTTTTCTAGTGCGTATACTATTTCTGAAGGAGACACACAAAATTTATGTGCGGATAATAAGGGAGGCGTACCTCTTTTGTTTTGGAGTGGGGTGACGTGTCGCTGTAACGCGTCCGTATGTCTGGTTGGTGGATGGGAGGATCAGGTGTATGGCTGATGTCGGTCTCTATTGGGGTGTGGATCTCTCCTTGTTTCTGAGTGCATCGCCGTTAGCCGTTGAGTTGGCCCGTTGAGATCATCCTCCTCCACTCGTACCTCGGCGCAATAGGCGTTGTGGATTTCCTCCCATGTGGTAGGGGGATATTTCATGAGGCGACTCAGTAGCTTCTTGGTCGCCCTCAAACCATCCCATCTTAGCCCGTTCTAGAAAGCGGCGACCGCCATACCTTCCGATATATTTGGCAGACTCACCCTTACCCTGTTAAACATGGCTAGGAAGTCCTTGAGCCCTTCTCTTGTGGTTTTTCTGACGGCGAAGATTTCGTTGACCCTTGCTTCCGCTTTTTTCGCACCCGCATGGGCGGGGATGAACTTATCCGCCATCTCCTAGAATGTTGATATTGCCTTAGCTGGTAACTGAGAGTACAATGTCAAGGCCCCTCCTATCAACGTCTCGCCAAACTTCTTCAGCAGCACCGACTGTACCTATTCTTTTGATAGGTTGTTGCCCTTCACAGAAGTGACGTAAGATGGTCCTCGAGATCGGTGCTTCCGTCGTACACCCTCAAGTAGGGAGGCATCTTGAAGGTGTTTGGGATAGGGTAAGGGGAAGCTTCTTCAGTGTATGGTTGTTCTAGGAACCTTCACATGTCGCGTTTTGGTAGCAACTTGGGAGCTCCGGGGATCTTGTTGACCCTCCCCTGGTGTTCCTTCATTCGGTCGCGAAGTGCCTTGTTTTCATTTTCCATTTCTTCCATATTCTTTAGGATAGCTTTTAGCGTACCATCGCTGATCTGTGCCTCGATGGGTTGGTTATTTACTTGTGTAACCTCAGGTTCGCCCATGGCAGCGGTGGTATTTACTGTCGGTACACGCCTGATGTTGCCTTGTGGTGATTTCTCAACGAAGCTACATAGGGTGCTTGTTAGCCACTCTTCCAGTAGCTTTTTAACCACCGAGGGTATTTCTTTAGAAGCAGACGTGGAAGCTCCCTTTTCGTGCAAGATCATCAGATCTTCAGATGGGGAAGATGAGATCTCTACACCTGGTGTGATGCTGGGGGTTGCATTTGTGATGACATCGTCACTGGCCTCGTTGAGAGGACCAAGAAAATTGGCTGTGACACCCACTATAGCTTTCGATCTATTGTTGTTTTCGGCCATCTTTTGTTTTCGTGTGGTGTAGAGAAAGGTATTTGGTTAATATCTAGGTGGATACTATGATTTTGATTCTCGAAATCCCCACAGACGTCGCCAAATTATTTGACTCAAAAGTTAAGCATATACTTTGTAAGCTAGAAAACAATCAAAAAATATGAAAGGGTAAATCGTAATCAAATATAATAGATCAAGAGATATAAGAATGATGTTATTGTTACAGATCTAATGTTGTAAGATGATATTATAAACTCAAGAGAAGATGTTCGTTGGAGATAGAGATAGAGAGAGAGTAGGAGAAAATGAGAGAGTAGGAGAAAATGAGAGAGTTGTATTATTCAAGAATAATACTGATGCCCTATTACAATGGGAAGATCCCCTTTATATAGGGAAAGGCCTTCCTTGGAATAATATTTAAAAAAATACACAAAGTGGTTGACGTCCTCCTAGCGAGGACGCCGTGTTCTGACTGACGTTGCCTTCGTCCTTGCGTCCGAGCTGTACCTTCGGTGTAGAGAAGCATACTTACTGGGCGTACCCTTCAATGTAAAGACGTATAGGGCCAAATTTGACCCCATACATAAACTAACTAGAATTGTAAGTGAGTTATATATAAAAACTTTTGCAGACTATCCACATTGCAAATGCAATCACAATTCATGTATGCAATGCTATCACATATCGGTGCACATTCCCTATAATTCCACATGCTGAAGAAAGATGCTGCGATAGAATGGACGACAGAATGTCAGGAAGCCTTCGACCAGATCAAGGGGTATCTATCAAACCCACATGTGTTGGTCCCACCTGAACCAGGAAGACCGTTGATTCTCTATCTAACAGTACTGGAGAATTCATTTGGTTGCGTACTGGGGCAACATGATGTCACAGGAAGAAAAGAGCAAGCCATCTATTATCTCAGCAAGAAGTTTACAGTCTATGAGGTTAAGTACACTCAACTTGAGAAGACATGTTGCGCCCTAACTTGGGTGGCACAGAAGTTTAAGCATTATCTATCGTCATATACTACTTACCTCATTTCACGTCTGGATCCATTAAAGTATATTTTCCAGAAGCCTATGCCCACAGGGAGATTGGAGAAATGGCAGATATTACTCACATAA
Source organism: Nicotiana glauca (assembly GCA_026770625.1). NCBI lineage: Eukaryota > Viridiplantae > Streptophyta > Magnoliopsida > Solanales > Solanaceae > Nicotiana > Nicotiana glauca. The sequence continues at coordinate 54,677 of MU725280.1, forward strand.
TTCGACATTGTCTATGTGACGAGGATGGCAATGAAAGCCCAAGCATTGGCCGATCACTTAGCTGAGAATCCTGTCGATGAAGAATACGAGCCTTTGAGGACATATTTTCCAGATGAAGAAGTGATGCATATAGAGGAGTTAGAACGGACTGAGGAACCAAGGTGGAAGCTTTTCTTCGATGGGGCTGCAAATGCGAAAGGAGTTGGAATAGGAGCGGTACTTATTTCTGAAACAGGACATCCGTATCCTGTTACATCTCAGCTACGTTTCTATTGTACCAACAACATGGCTGAGTATGAGGCATGCATTCTGGGCTTACGATTAGCTGCGGAAATGGATGTCCAGGACGTCTTGGTCTTGGGAGACTCGGACCTTCTGGTACATCAAATTAAAGGTGAATGGGAAATAAAAGATTTAAAGTTTATACCATATCGACAATGCTTGCACGATCTAAGCAAGCGATTTCGATCAGTGGAGTTCAAACACATCCCAGTATGTTGAAAAATTTGTGGCATCCGTCGGAGGATCGCGAGATGAATCTAGATAGGGCGGCTATTCGCCCTGTCAGCTTTTGCACCTATTTTTTTGTTGTTCATCATTTTAGGTATTGCGTCTATCGCCTTGATCTGATCTGGGTTGACCTCGATACCTCGTTGTGATATGATAAATCCAAAGAATTTCCATGAGGCTACACCAAAGGCGCATTTCTCGGGGTTCAGTTTCATCCCGTATCCCCTCAATATCCCGAAGGCTTCCTTCAGGTGGTCGATGTGATCCTCTTTTCTTGTCGACTTCACTAGCATATCGTCGATATAGACTTCCATAGTCTTACCGAGCTGCTCTTTGAACATCTTGGTGACCAGTCTCTGGTACGTAGCCCCTGTATTTTTGAGCCCGAAGGGCATTACCTTGTTGCAGTAAGTCCCTTGATGGTGATGAAAGTCGTCTTCTCCTGATCCTCTTCGGCCATCATGATTTGATTGTAGCTAGAGTAGGCATCTAGGAATCTCAACAGCTCATGTCCAGCGGTGGCATCGATCAATTGTTCAATGTGAAGTAGTGGGAATGAATCCTTCGGGCATGCTTTGTTCAGATCGGTGAAATCTACGCACATTCTCCATTTCCCATTTTTCTTTTTGACCATAACGACGTTGGCGACCCATTGGGGGTACTTTGATTCTCTGATAGAGCCATTGGCAAGTAGTTTGTCTACTTCCTCGATGACCGCTTCATTGATTGCGGCATTGAATTTCCTTCATTTTTGCCGCACGGGCGGAAGTAATGGATCGACGTTCATCTTGTGGGTGGAGATGTCTCATGGAATCCCCGGCATATCTGAATGGAAGAAAGAAAATAGATCTGCATGGTTAGTTAGGAATTCACGATACTTACTTGGGTTGGCGAGTTCCTGGCCAATGTAGACTTTCTTTGCTGGGTCAGTGTCGTCCAATTGTATTGGGTCGAGATCTTCGACCGTTGCTTTGCAGGCTTCTATGACGTCAAGATCTCTGATGGCGTCCGCTGTCGGGTTGACTTTAGTCACCGACACGGCTAATTTCTATGCCTCTGCACTCGCCCCCTTCAGTTGTTGGGTGTGGGCGCAATCTTGAGCTAATTTGTAGCATTCCTGGGCGGTGCGTGGTTTTCCCCTGATGCTGAATACTCCCCATGGGGTAGGGAATTTGTTCACTTGGTAAAGGATTGAAGGAACTACTCGCATGACGTGTATCCATGGGCATCCTATGATGACGTTGTATGCCGTTTCTTGGTTCATCACGTGGAAAGTTGTTTCTAGCGTGACTCCTCCCACTAAGACGGGCAGTGTTATTTCTCCGGATGTCCGTTCCACTGCATTGTTGAAACCAGTTAGTGTTATGCAGCGCGGTATTACCCTATCCTCGAGTCCCAATTGTGCAAGGACCCTTGGGTGGATGATACACGCGCCATTTTCATCTTCGATCATGACTCTTTTAACATCCGTATCAGCGATACGCAAAGTAATAACTAAAGCATCATAGTGAGGGAAAGACAAACCGTCGGTATTAGACTTATCAAAAGTGATACTATCTTCTAAGTCGTCATACCATTCATGGGCGATGGTCCGCTTCAGTTTGTGTGTGTTGGCGAATTTGACGTGATTGATCACTAAGTCGTCGCTGCCTCCGACGATCATGTTTATCGTTCATGTTGGGGAAGGCGGTTTTGGCGGCCCGCAGGGTTGTTCCCGTCCGCGTGCAAAATTGATTTTTCCTTTGTCGCTGAGTAATTCCCTCAGGTATCCCTAGTTCAACATTCTGACCACTTCTTGCTGTAGGCCTATGCAGTCTTCAGTCTTGCATCCCCGTTCCTGATGGAACTCACATAAGACGTTTGATTTCCTTGTGGCAGGGTCCGATTTCATCTTCTACGGCCACTGCACCTTGGTTCCTAGGTTTTCCAGTGCGTATACTATTTATGAAGGAGACACACAAAATTTATGTGCGGATAATAAGGGAGGTGCACCTTGGAGTGGGGCGACGTGTCGCTGTAACGCGTCCGTATGTCTGGGTGGTAGATGAGAGGATCTGGTGTATGGATGATGTCGGTCTCTGTTGGGGCGTGGATCTCTCCTTGTTTCTGAGTGCATCGCCGTTAGCCGTTGAGTTGGCCCGTTGAGATCATCCTCCTCCGCTCGTACCTCGGCGCAATAGGCGTTGTGGATTTCCTCCCATGTGGTAGGGGGATATTTCATAAGGCGACTCAGCAGCTTCTTGGTCGCCCTCGAACCGTCCCATCTTAGCCCGTTCTAGAAAGCGACGACCGCCATACCTTCCGATACATTTGGCAGACTCACCCTTACCCTATTAAACCTGGCTAGGTAGTTCCTGAGCCCTTCTCTTGTGGTTTTTCTGACGGCGAAGATGTCATTGACCCTTGCTTCCGCTTTCTTCGCACCCGCATGGGCAGGGATGAACTTATCTGCCATCTCCTAGAATGTTGATATTGCCTTAGCTGGTAACTGAGAGTACCATGTCAAGGCCCCTCCTATCAACGTCTCGCCAAACTTCTTCAGCAGCACCGATGGTACCTATTCATTTGATAGGTCTTTGCCCTTTACAGCAGTGACGTAAGATGGTCCTCGAGATCGGTGGTTCCGTCGTACACCCTCAAGTAGAGAGGCATCTTGAAGGTCTTTGGGATAGGGTAAGGGGCAGCTTCTTCAGTGTATGGTTGTTCTAGGAACCTTCACATGTCGCGTTTTGGTAGCAACTTGGGAGCTCCGGGGATCTTGTTGACCCTCTCCTGGTGTTCCTTCATTCGGTCGTGAAGTGCCTTGTTTTCATTTTCCATTTCTTCCATCTTCTTTAGGATAGTTTTTAGCGTACCATCGCTGATCTGTGCCTCGATGGGTTGGTTATTTACTTGTGTAACCTCAGGTTCGCCCATGGCAGCGGTGGTATTTACTGTCGGTACACGCCTGATGTTGCCTTGTGGTGATTTCTCAACGAAGCTACACAGGGTGCTTGTTAGCCACTCTTCCAGTAGCTTTTTAACCACCGAGGGTGTTTCTTTAGAAGAAGACATGGAAGCTCCCTTTTCGTGCAAGATCGTCAGATCTTCAGATGGGGAAGATGAGATCTCTACACCTGGTGTGATGCTGGGGGTTGCATTTGTGATGACATCATCACTGGCCTCGTTGAGAGGACCAAGAAAATTGGTTGTGACACCCACTATAGTTTTCGATCTATTGTTGTTTTCGGCCATCTTTTGTTTTCGTGTGGTGTAGAGAAAGGTATTTGGTTAATCTCTAGGTGGATACTATGATTTTGATTCTCGAAATCCCCACAGACGGCGCCAAATTGTTTGACTCAAAAGTTAAGCATATACTTTGTAAGCTAGAAAACAATCAAAAAAATATGAAAGGGTAAATCGTAATCAAATATAATAGACCAAGAGATATAAGAATGATGTTATTGTTACAGATCTAATATTGTAAGATGATTGTAAGCACGTGATTTTTGCCTTGTATGAAAATAACTCCTAAAAATAGACAAAAAATAATTTTAATTGATTTTT
>MU725282.1:0-42422 GCA_026770625.1 Nicotiana glauca
TTACCAATATTAAGGCTCCAATCCCTGATTTGAGACTTTAAAAATAGGGCCTCCATTCCCTAGTCGCCTTTTTTTTATAAACATTAGGGATCCAATCCCTGAGTTGAGATTTTAGACATAAGGCCTCCATTACCTAATTGTCTTTTTTCTAACATTAGGTCTCCAATCTCGGAGTTGAGATTTTAGACGTAGGTCCTCCCTTCCCATGGCTCCTTTTTTTTTACCAACATTAGGGCTCCAATCCCTGAGTTTAGATTTTTAGACATAGGATCTCCAAATCCCTAGTTACCTTTTTTACTAACATTAGTGCTCCAATCCCTGATTTGAGATTTTAGAAATAGGGCCTTCATTCCCTAGTCGCCCTTTTTACCAACATTAGGGCTCCAATCCCTGAGTTGAGATTTTTTAGACATAGGGCCTCCATTCCCTAGTCGCCCTTTTTACCAACATTAGGGCTCCAATCCATGAGTTGAGATTTTAGACATAGGTCCCCCATTACCTAGTCACCTTTTTTACAAATATTAGGGCTCCAATACCTGAGTTGAGATTTGAGACATAGGGCCAGCATTCCCTAGTCGCCTTTTTTTACCAACATTAGGGCTCCAATCCTGGAGTTGAGATTTTAGACATAGTGCCTCCATTCCCTAATCTCTTTTTTTTTACCAAAATTAGGCCTCCAATCCCTGAGTTGAGATTTTTTAGACATAGGGCCTCCATTCCCTAGTCGCCTTTTTTACCAACATTAGAGCTCCAATTCCTGAGTTGAGATTTTAGACGTAGGGCCTCCATTCCCTAGTTGCCTTTTTACCAACATTAGGGCTCCAATCTCTGAGTTGAGATTTTAGACATAGGGACTCCATTCCCTTGTCGTCTTTTTTATCAACATTAGGGTTCCAATCTCTAAGTTGAGATTTTAGAATTAGGTCCCCATTTCCTAGTCGCCTTTTTTTACCAACATTAGTGCTCCAATCCCTGAGTTGAGATTTTTATACATAGGGCTACATTCCCTAGTCATCTTTTTTACAAACATTAGGTCTCTAATACCTGAATAAAGATTTTAGACATAAGGTCTCATTCCCTAGTCGCCTTTTTTTTTACCAACATTAGGGCTCCAATCCCTGAGTTGAGAATTTAGACATAAAACCTCCATTCCGTGGTCGCATTTTTTTCCCAACATTAGGGCTCCTATTCCTGAGTTGAAATTTTTTAGACACATGTCCTCCATTCCCTAGTCGCCTTTTTTTTACCAACTTTAGGGCCCAATCCCTGATTTGTGATTTTAGACATAGGGCCTCGATTATCTAGTCGCCTTTTATAACAACATTAGGGTTCCAATCCCTAAGTTGAGATTTTTGAAATAAGGCTCCTTTCCCTAGTCGCCTTTTTTTTACCAACATTAGGGCTCCAATCCTTGAGTTGAGATTTTAGACATAGGGCCTCCATTCCCTAGTCATCTTTTTTTTTACCAACATTAGGGCTCCAATCTTTGAGTTTAGATTTCAGACATAGGGCCTCCATTCCCTAATCGCCTTTTTTACAAAAATAAGTGCTCTAATCCCTGAGTTGAGATTTTTTAGACATACGGCCTCCATTCCCTAGTCTCTTTTTTAACAACATTAGGGTTCCAATTCCTGAGTTGAGATTTTAGACATAGGGCCTCCATTCCCCAGTCGCCTTTTTACCAACATTAGGGCTCCAATCCCTTAGTTGAGATTTTAGACATAGGCCCTCCATTATCAAGTCGCCTTTTATACCAACATTAGGGCTCCAATCCCTGAGTTGAGATTTTAGACGTAGTGCCTCCATTCCATAATCGCCTTTTATTCCAACATTAGGGCTCCAATCCCTGAGTTGAGTTTTTTTAACATAGGGCCTTTATTCCAAAGTCGCCTTTTTTACCAACATTAGGGCTCCAATCCCTAAGTTGAGTTTCTTAGACAATGGGCCTCCATTCTGTAGTTGCCTTTTTTACCAACTTTTGGGCTCAAATCCATGAGTTGAGATTTTAGACATAGGGACTCCATTATCAAGTCGCCTTTTATACCAACATTAGGGCTCCAATCCCTGAGTTGATATTTTAGACGTAGTGCCTCCATTCCATAATCGCCTTTTTTACCAAAATTATGGCTCTAATCCCTGAGTTGAGTTTTTTTTAACATAGGGCCTTTATTCCATAATCGCCTTTTTTACTAACATTAGGGCTCCAAACCCTTAGTTGAGATTTTAGACATTGGGCCTCCATTCCCGAGTCGCATTTTTACCAACATTAGGGCTCCAATCCCTAAGTTGAGTTTCTTTGACAAAGGGCCTCCATTCTGTAGTTGCCTTTTTTTACCAACATTTGGGTTCAAATCCATCAGTTGAGATTTTAGACATAGGGACTCCATTCCCCAGTCGCATATTTTTACCAATATTAGGACTCCAATCCCTGAGTTGAGCTTTTAGACATAGGGCCTCCATTCCCTAGTCGACTTTTTTGACCAACACTAGGGCCCCAATCCCTGAGTTGAGATTTTAGACATAGGGCCTCCATTCCCTAGTCACCTTTTTTTACCAACATTAGGGCTCCAATCCCTGAGTTGAGTATCTTAGACAAAGGGCCTCCATTCTCTAGTTGCCTTTTTTACCAACATTTGGGCTCCAATCCATGACTTGAGATTTTAGACATAGGTCCTCCATTCCCTAGTCGCCTTTTTTTACCAACATTAGGGCTCCAATCCTTGAGTTGATATTTTAGGCATAGTGCCCCCATTCCTAATCTCCTTTTTTACAAAAATTAGGGCTCCAATCCCTAAGTTGAGATTTCTTAGACATAGGGTCTCCATTCCCTAGTCACCTTTTTTTTACCAACATTAGGGCTCCAATCCCTAAGTTGAGTTTCTTAGATAAAGGGCCTCCATTCTGTAGTTGCCTTTTTTTACCAACATTAGGGCTCCAATCCCTGAGTTGAGATTTTAGACATAGGGCCTCCATTATCAAGTCGCCTCTGATACCAACATTAGGGCTCCAATCCGTGAGTTGAGATTTTAGACGTAGTGCCTCCATTCCATAATCTCCTTTTTTACCAAAATTAGGGCTCCAATCCCTGAGTAGAGTTTTTTTTAACGTAGGGCCTTTATTGCATAGTCGCCTTTTTTACCAACATTAAGGCTCCAATTCCTTAGTTGAGATTTTAGACATAGGGCCTGCATTCCCTAGTCGCCTCATTTTACCAATATTAGGGCTCTAATCCTTAAGTTGAGATTTTAGACATAGTGCCTCCATTCCCTAATCTCCGTTTTTACCAAAATTAGGGCTCCAATCCCTGAGTTAAGATTTTTTAGACATAGGGTCTCCATTCTCTAGTAGCCTTTTTTCCAACATTAGAGCTCTAATTCCCTTAGTTGAGATTTTAAACATAGGGCCTCCATTACCTAGTTGCTTTTTTACCACCATTAGGGCCCCAATCCCTAAGTTGAGATTTTAGAAATTGGGCTCCTTTCCCTAGTCGCCTTTTTTTTTTTACCAACACTAGGGCTCCAATCCTTGAGTTGAGATTTTAGACATAGGGCCTCCATTCCCTAGTCGTCTTTTTTTGTTTACCAACATTAGGGCTCCAATCCTTGAGTTGAGATTTTAGACATAGGGCCTCCATTCCCTAATCGCCTTTTTTACAAAAATAAGTGCTCTAATCCCTGAGTTGAGATTTTTTAGACATAGGGCCTCTATTCCCTAGTCTCCTTTTTACCAACATTAGGGCTCCAATTCTTGAGTTGAGATTTTAGACATAGGGCCTCCATTCCCTAGTCGCCTTTTTACCAATATTAGGGCTCCAATCCCTAAGTTGAGATTTTAGACATAGGGTCTCCATTATCAAATCGCCTTTTATACCAATATTAGGGCTCCGATCCATGAGTTGAGATTTTAGACGTAGTGCCTCCATTCCATAATTGCCTTTTTTACAAAAATTAGGGCTCCAATCCTTGAGTTGAGTTTTTTTTAAAATAGGGCCTTTATTTCATAGTCGGCTTTTTTACCAACATTAGGGCTTCAATTCCTTAGTTGAGATTTTAGACATTGGGCCTACATTCCCGAGCCGCATTTTTACCAACATTAGGGCTCCAATCCCTGAGTTGAGATTTTAGACATAGGGCCTCCATTATCTAGTCGCCTTTTATACCAACATTAGGATTCCAATCCCTAAGTTGAGATTTTAGAAATAGGTCCCCAATTCCTAGTCGTCTTTTTACCAACATTAGAGCTCCAATCCCTGAGTTTAGATTTTTTGACATATGGCCACCATTTAACCCATACTAGGGCTCCAATCCCTGAGTTGAAATTTTAGACATAGGGCCTCCATTCCCTAGTCACCTTTTTTTTACCAACATTAGGGCTCCAATCCCTAAGTTGAGTTTCTTAGACAAAGGGCCTCCATTATCTATTCGCCTTTTTTACCAACATTTGGGCTCCAATTCCTTAGTTGAGATTTTAGACATAGGGCCTCGATTATCTAGTCGCCTTTTATACCAACATTAGAGTTGCAATCCCTCAGTTGAGATTTTAGAAATAGGGATCCTTTCCCTAGTCGTCGTTTTTTTTACCAACACTAGGGCTCCAATCCTTGAGTTGAGATTTTAGACATAGGGCCTCCATTCCCTAGTCGTCTTTTTTTTTACCAACATTAAGGCTCCAATCTTTGAGTTGAGATTTTACACATAGGGCCTCCATTCTCTAATCGCCTTTTTTACAAAAATAAGTGCTCTAATCCCTGAGTTGAGATTTTTTAGACATAGGGCCTCCATTCCCTAGTCTCCTTTTTTACCAACATTAGGGCTCCAATTCCTGAGTTGAGATTTTAGACATAGGGCCTCCATTCCCTAGTCACCTTTTTACCAACATTAGGGCTCCAATCCCTAAGTTGAGATTTTAGACATAGGGCCTCCATTATCAAGTCTCCTTTTATACCAACATTAGGGCTCCATTCCCTGGGTTGAGATTTTAGACGTAGTGCCTCCATTCCATAATCGCCTTTTTTTACAAAAATTAGGGCTCCAATCCCTGAGTTTAGATTTTTGGACATAGGGCCACCATTTAACCAACATTAGGGCTCCAATCCCTGAGTTGAAATTTTAGACATAGGGCCTCAATTCCCTAGTCACCTTTTTTTACCAACATTAGTGCTCCAATCCCTAAGTTGAGTTTCTTATACAAAGGGCCTCCATTTTGTAGTTGCCTTTTTTACCAACATTTGGGCTCAAATCCATGAGTTGAGATTTTAGACAAAGGGACTACATTACCTAGTCGCATTTTTTTACCAATATTAGGGCTCCAATCCCTGAGTTGAGATTTTAGAAATAGGGCCTCCATTCCCTAGTCGACTTTTTTGACCAACACTAGGGCCCCAATCCCTGAGTTGAGATTTTAGACATAGGCCCTCCATACCCTAGTCACCTTCTCTTTACCAACATTAGGGTTCCAATCCCTAAGTTGAGATTTTAGAAATAGGGCCTCCATTCCCTAGTCGACTTTTTTGACCAACACTAGGGCCCCAATCCCTGAGTTGAGATTTTAGACATAGGGCCTCCATTCCCTAGTCACCTTTTTTTTACCAACATTAGGGCTCCAATCCGTGAGTTGAGATTTTAGACATAGGCCCTCCATACCCTAGTCACCTTCTTTTTACCAACATTAGGGTTCCAATCCCTAAGTTGAGATTTTAGACATAGGGCCTGCATTCCCTAGTCGCCTTTTTTTAGCAATATTAGGGCTCTAATCCTTAAGTTGAGATTTTAGACATAGTGCCTCCATTCCCTAATCTCTTTTTTTACCAAAATTAGGGCTCCAATCCCTGAGTTGAGATTTTTTAGACATAGGGCCTCCATTCTCTAGTAGCCTTTTTTACCAACATTAGAGCTCTAATTCCCTTAGTTGAGATTTTAAACATAGGGCCTCGATTCCCTAGTTGCCTTTTTACCAACATTACGGCTCCAATCCCTGAGTTGAGATTTTAGACATAGGGCCTCCATTCCCTAGTCACCTTTTTTTAACTACATTAGGGCTCCAATCCATGAGTTGAGATTTTAGATATAGGCCCTCCATTCCTTAGTAACCTTCTTTTTACCAACATTAGGGTTCCAATCCCTAAGTTGAGATTTTAGACATAGGGCCTGCATTCCCTAATCGCCTTTTTTTACCAATATTAGGGCTCTAATCCTTAAGTTGAGATCTTAGACATAGTGCCTCCATTCCCTAATCTCCTTTTTTACCAAAATTAGGGCTCAAATCCCTGAGTTGAGATTTTTAAGACATAGGGCCTCCATTCTCTAGTAGCCTTTTTTTCCAACATTAGAGCTCTAATTCCCTTAGTTGAGATTTTAAACATAGGGCCTCCATTCCCTAGTTGCCTTTTTACCAAAATTAGGTCTCCAATCCCTGAGTTGAGATTTTAGACATAGGGACTCCATTCCCTAGTCGCCTTTTTTACCAGCATTAGGGTTCCAATCTCTAAGTTGAGATTTTAGAAATAGGGCCCCCAGTCCCTAGTGGCCTTTTTTTTACCAACATTAGTGCTCCAATTCCTGTGTAGAGATTTTTAGACATAGGGCCCCATTCCCTAGTCGCCTATTTTGCAAACATTAGGGCCCTAATAGCTGAATTAAGATTTTAAACATACGGCCTCATTCCCTAGTCGCCTTTTTTACTAACATTAGGGCTCCAATTCCTGAGTTGAGATTTTAGACATAAAACCTCCATTCCCTGGTCGCCTTTTTTTTACCAACATTAGGGCTCCAATTCCTGAGTTGAGATTTTTTAGACACAGGGCCTCCATTCCCTAGTCGCCTTTTTTTACCATCATTTGGGCTCCAATCCCTGATTTGAGATTTTAGACACAGGGCCTGTATTATCTAGTCACCTTTTATACCAACATTAGGGTTCCAACCCCTAAGTTGAGATTTTAGAAATAGGGCCCCATTCCCTAGTCGCCTTTTTTTTACAAACATTAGGGCTCCAATCCCTGAGTTAGATTTTTGAACATAGGTCCTCCATTTTACCAATATTAGGGCTCCAATCTCTGAATTGAGATTTTAGAAATAGGGCCTACATTCCTTAGTCTCCTTTTTTTATCAACGTTAGGGCTCCAATCCCTAAGTTGAGATTATTAGACAAAGGGTCTCCATTCCCTAGTCGCCTTTTTACCAACATTTGGGCTTTAATCTCTGAGTTGAGATTTTAGACATAGGGCCTTCACTCCCTAGTCTCCTTTTTTCCAACATTAGGACACCAATCCCTGAGTTGATATTTTAGACATAGGGCCTCCATTATCTAGTTGCCTTTTATACCAATATTTGGGTTCCAATCCCTAAGTTGAAATTTTAGAAATAGGTCCCCATTTCCTAGTCACCTTTTTACCACACTAGAGCTCCAATCCCAAAGTTTAGATATTTGGACATAGGGCCTCCATTTTACAAACGTTAGGGCTCCAGTCCCTGAGTTGAGATTTTAGACACAGGGCCTCCATTTCCTAGTCGCCTTTTTTTTACCAACATTAGGGCTCCAATCTCTAAGTTGAGATTATTAGATAAAGGGCCTCCATTCTCTAGTCGCCTGTTTTAACAACATTTGGGCTCAAATCCCTGAGTTGAGATCTTAGACATAGGGCCTCCACTTCCTAGTCACCTTTTTTTACCAATATTAGGGCTCCAATCCCTGAGTTGAGATTTTAGACATATGGCCTCCATTCCCTAGACACATTTTTTACCAACATTAGGGCTCCAATCCCTGAGTTGCGATTTTAAACATAGGGTCTTCATTCCCTAGTTTCCTTTTTACCAACATGAGGGCTCCAATCCCTGTGTTGAGATTTTTAGACATAGGGCCTCCTTTCCCTAGTCGCCATTTTTACCAACATTGGGTCTCCAAACCCTGAGTTGGTATTTTAGACATAGGGCCTCCATTCCCTTGTCGCCTTTTTTTACCAACATTAGGGCTCCAATCCCTGAGTTGAGATTTTAGACATAAGGCCTCCATTCCCTAGTCGTATTATTTACCAAAAATAGCGCTCCAATCCCTGAGTTGAGATTTTTAGACATAGGGCCTCCATTCCCTAGTCGCCTTTTTTCCAACATTAGGGCTCCAATCTCTGAGTTGAGATTTTAGAAGTAAGGCCTCCCTTCCACAGTCGCCCGTTTTTACCAACATTAGGGCTCTATTCTTTGAGTTTAGATTTTTAGACATAGGGCCTCCAAATCCCTAGTCGCCTTTTTTACAAACATTAGGGTTTCAATCCCTGATTTGTGATTTTAGACATAAGTCCTCCATTCCCAAGTCGCGTTTTTTGCCAAAATAAGCACTCCAATCCCTGAGTTGAGGTTTTTAGACATAGGGCCTCCATTCACTAGTCGCTTTTTTCCAACATTAGGGCTCCAATCTCTGAGTTGAGATTTTAGAAGTAGGGTCTCCCTTCCCAAGTCGCCCTTTTTTACCAACATTAGGGCTCCAATCCCTGAGTTTAGATTTTTTAGCAGAGGGCCTCCAAATCCCTATTCGCCTTTTTTTACCAACATTAGGGCTCCAATCCCTGATTTGAGATTTTAGAAATAGGGTCTGCATTCCCTAGTCGCCCTTTTTACCAACATTAGGGCTCCAATCCATGAGTTGAGATTTTAGGCATGGGTCGTCCATTCACTAGTCGTCGTTGTTTTACCAACATTAGGGCTCCAATCCCTGAGTTGAGATTTTAGACATAGGGCCTCCATTCCCTAGTTGCCTTTTTTACAAACATTAGGGCTCTAATACCTAAATTAAGATTTTAGACATAAGGCATCATTCCCTAGTCGCCTTTTTTCACCAACATTAGGGCTCCAATCTCTGAGTTGAGATTTTAGACATAAAACCTCCATTCCATGGTCGCCTTTTTTTTCCAACATTAGGGCTCCAATTCCTGAGTTGAGATTTTTTAGACACAGGGCCTCCATTCCCTAGTCGCCTTTTTTCACCAACATTAGGGCTCCAATCCCTGATTTGAGATTTTACACATAGGGCCTCGATTATGTAGTCGCCTTTTATACTAACATTAGGGTTCCACTCCCTAAATGCCCCATTCCCTAGTCGCCTTTTTTTACCAACATTAGGGCTCCAATCTGAGTTTAGATTTTTGGGCATAGGTCCTCCATTTTACCAACATTAGGGCTCCAATCCCTGAATTGAGATTTTAGACATAGGGCCTCCATTCCCTAGTCTCCTTTTTTTACCAACATTAGGGCACCAATCCCTGAGTTGAGATTATTAGACAAAGGGACTCCATTCCCTTGTCGACTTTTTTACTAACATTTGGACTCTAACCCCTGAGTAGAGATTTTAGACATAGGGCCTCCATTCTCTAGTCGCCTTTTTTGCCAACATTAGGGCACCAATCCTTGATTTGAGATTTTAGACATAGGGCCTCCATTCCCTAATCGTCTTTTTTTACCAACATTAGGGCTTCAATCCCTGAGTTGAGATTTTAGACATAGGGCCACCATTCCCTAGTTGTTTTATTTACCAACATTAGGGCTCCAATCCCTTATTTGTGATTTTAGACCTAGGTCCTCCATTACCTAGTCGCGCTTTCTACCAACATTAGCACTCCAATCCCTGAGTCGAGATTTTTAGACATAGGGCCTCCATTCCCAAATCGTCTTTTTTCCAACATTAGGGCTCCAATCTCTGAGTTGAGATTTTAGACGTAGGGCCTTCCTTCCCCAGTCGCCATTTTTTTACCAACATTAGGGCACCAATCCCTGAGTTTAGATTTTTAGACATAGTATTTCCAAATCCCTATTCACATTTTTACCAACATTAGGGCTCCAATCCCTGATTTGAGATTTTAGAAATAGGGTATTCATTCCCTAGTCGCCCTTTTTACCAACATTAGGGCTCCAATCCATGAGTTGAGATTTTTGACATAGGTCCTCCATTCCCTAGTCGCCTTTTTTTTTACCAACATTAGGGCTCCAATCCCTGAGATGAGAATTTAGACATAGGGCCTCCATTCCCTAGTCGTTTTTTTACCACCATTAGGGATTCAATCCTTGAGTTGAGATTTTAGACATAGTGCCTCCATTCCCTAATCTCCTTTTTACCAAAATTAGGGCTCCAATATCTGAGTTGAGATTTTTTAGACATAGGGCCTCCATTCCCTAGTAGCCTTATTTATCAATATTAGAGCTCCAATTCCTGAGTTAAGATTTTAGACATAGGGCCTTCATTCCCTAGTCGCCTTTTTACCAACCTTTGGGCTCCAATCCATGAATTGAGATTTTAGACATAGGGACTCCATTCCCTAGTCGCCTTTTTTACCAACATTAGGGTTCCAATCTCTAAGGTGAGATTTTAGAAATAAGGCCCGCATTCCCTAATTGCCTTTTTTACCAACATTAGTGCTCCAACATTAGATTTTTCACTAGTTTCCTTTTTTACAAGCATTAGGGCTCTAATACATGAATTAAGATTTTAGACATAAGTCCTCATTCCCTAGTCGCCTTTTTTACCAACATTATGGCTCCAATCCCTGAGTTGAGATTTTATACATAAAACCTCCATTCCCTGGTCGCCTTTTTTTACCAACATTGGGGCTCCAATTCTTGAGTTGAGATTTTTTAGACACAGGGCCTCCATTCCCTAATCGCCTTTTTTTTTACCAACATTAGAGCTCCAATCCTAGATTTGAAATTTTAGACATAGGGCCTCGATTATCTAGTCATCCTTTATACTAACATTAGGGTTCCAATCCCAAAGTTGAGATTTTAGAAAAAGGGCCCCATTCCCTAGTCGCCTTTTTTTTTACCAACATTGGGGCTACAATCCCTGATTTTAGATTTTTGGACATAGGGCCTCCATTTTACAAACATTAGGGCTCCAATCCCTGAATTGAGATTTTAGACATATGGCCTCCATTCCCTAGTCTCCTTTTTTTACCAACATTAGGGCTCCAATCCCTGAATGGAGATTATTAGACAAAAGGTCTCCATTCCCTAGTCGCCTTTTTTACCAACATTTGGGCTCTAATCGCTGAGTTAAGATTTTAGACATAGGGCCTCCATTCCCTAATCGCCTTTTTTACCAACATTAGGGCTCCAATCCCTGAGTTGAGATTTTAGACATAGGGCCTCCATTCCCTAGTCACCTTTTTTGGCCAACATTAGGGCTCCAATCCCTGGGTTGAGATTTTTTGACATGGGGACTCCTTTCCCTAATCGCCTTTTTTACCAACATTAGGGCTCGACCCCCTGAGTTGTTATTTTAGACATACGGTCTCCATTCCCTAATTATTTTTTACAAACATTAGGGCTCCAATCCCTGGGTTGAGATTTTTTGACATGGGGACTCCTTTCCCTAATCGCCTTTTTTACCAACATTAGGGCTCGACCCCCTGAGTTGTTATTTTAGACATACGGTCTCCATTCCCTAATTATTTTTTACAAACATTAGGGCTCCAATCCCTGGGTTGAGATTTTTTGACATGGGGACTCCTTTCCCTAATCGCCTTTTTTACCAACATTAGGGCTCGACCCCCTGAGTTGTTATTTTAGACATACGGTCTCCATTCCCTAATTATTTTTTACAAACATTAGGGCTCCAATCCCTGGGTTGAGATTTTTTGACATGGGGACTCCTTTCCCTAATCGCCTTTTTTACCAACATTAGGGCTCGACCCCCTGAGTTGTTATTTTAGACATACGGTCTCCATTCCCTAATTATTTTTTACAAACATTAGGGCTCCAATCCCTGGGTTGAGATTTTTTGACATGGGGACTCCTTTCCCTAATCGCCTTTTTTACCAACATTAGGGCTCGACCCCCTGAGTTGTTATTTTAGACATACGGTCTCCATTCCCTAATTATTTTTTACAAACATTAGGGCTCCAATCCCTGGGTTGAGATTTTTTGACATGGGGACTCCTTTCCCTAATCGCCTTTTTTACCAACATTAGGGCTCGACCCCCTGAGTTGTTATTTTAGACATACGGTCTCCATTCCCTAATTATTTTTTACAAACATTAGGGCTCCAATCCCTGGGTTGAGATTTTTTGACATGGGGACTCCTTTCCCTAATCGCCTTTTTTACCAACATTAGGGCTCCAATCCCTGAGTTGAGATTTTAGACATAGGGCCTCCATTCCCTAGTCACCTTTTTTGGCCAACATTAGGGCTCCAATCCCTGATTTGAGATTTTAGACATATGGCCTCCATTCCCTAGTCGTTTTTTACCAACATTAGGGCTCGAACCCCTGAGTTGTTATTTTAGACATACGGTCTCCATTCCCTAATTATTTTTTACAAACATTAGGGCTCCAATCCCTGTGTTGAGATTTTTTGACATGGGGACTCCTTTCCCTAATCGCCTTTTTTACCAACATTGGGGCTCCAAAACCTGAGTTGATATTTTAGACATAGGGCCTCCATTCCCTAGTCGCCTTTTTTTACCAACATTAGGGCTCTAATCCTTGAGGTGAGATTTTAGACATAGGGCCTCCAGTCTCTGGTTTTCTAAATCAAAGTTCTTTTAGTGTCCTAATGCATTTAATCATTAGGTGAAGACTCTTCAAACCCAATTCCCAAAAGGAAACGAGTTGTCCTCCCAAATGTAATAAACCCAGTTTGGCGGAAAAAAAGGGGGCGTGACACAGATCAATGCCAAAATCAATATCTCTATCAGGCAGCATGCCCAGAATATCAGCTAGAAATACATTGGGAAAATCCTGCACTATTGGGACTGAATCAACTAAAGGGGTATCAATAGTGACATCTCTCACATAAGCTAAATACGCGTCACAAATTTACTGGGGGAATGATCTAAGGTACCCCTCTACTAAACATGTGGTATACCTAGCATAGCTAGCATCACGGTTTTGGCGTGACAATCAAGAATAGCATAATGGGGTGACAACCAGTCCATGCCCAAGATAATATCGAAATCAACCATGCTGAGTAACAACAAATTGGCTCTGGTCTCAAAACCACGGAGTGTAACCAAACATGACCGATAAACGTGGTCCACAACAAGTGAATCTCCCACAGGAGTAGAAACATAAACAAGGGATGCCTCTAGGGTGACCTCTAACTCCCCGACCTCCACCTCTAGCTGGCTGAGCAAGTGGGTTAGCAACTGGAGCTGGAATAATGGCTTGAGAACTCTGCGAGTCACGCTGTGGCTAAGAAGTCTATGGAGGTGCACCCCTCCCAAGTCGAGGAAAATCCCTCACCATATGGCGTGTGTTACCCTACTCAAAATAAGCTTTGAGAGGACTTGGTGGTTGTGACTAGCTAGGACTAGATCTGCTGGACTGACCTCTGAAAGCACCCCGCGCAGGAGGCGCGCTAGAAATCAGAGGTGCATAATATGGCTCCTGAGGCCTACAGGGAGCTGGAGCATTGCTGGCTACTGGAAGAGCTGAATGAACGTGGCTACTTATATAACCCCTGCCATGACGACCTGCAACTGGGGTACGGGCACCAAAATAATGGCCCGACTCTCGAGACCTCTTGTCCTCCCTCTCCTTTCTTTCCCTAGCATGCATACCCTCAATCTTCCTAGCAATGCTCACCACGTGCTGATAAGGAATATCCATCTCCAACTCACGAGCCATGCTAGATCTGATGCTGGGAATCAGCCCCTTAATAAACCACCGAACCCTCTTGCAAACAGTAGCAACCAAGGCTGGTGCATGTCTAGCCAAACTGGTGTAACGGACATCATACTCTGAAACAGTCATAGCACCCTAGCACAAATGCTCAAACTCTGCGCGCCATGTGTCCCTGAGGCTCTGAGGAACATTCTCTGTCAGTAACAGCTCTGAAACCTGAGACCAAGTCAGTGAAGCAGCCTCATCTAGACTATCTGACTCATAGGTGCTCCACTACTCATTGGCAGACCCTCAAAGCTGGGAGGTAGTGAAAGAAATGTCGCTGGATCCTAAAATACCCATGGTACAGAGAATGCGGTAACACTCATCTAGAAATCCTAGAGCATCCTCCGATGCTGCACCACTAAATATAGGAGGCTTGTACTTTATGAACCTCTCAAGCCTAAGCTGCTCATCCCCGAAAGTCGTTGCCCTGTCCTTGTGCTGAACATGCACTGCAGACGATACAAGAATAATCTCGAGAACCTGCTCAACATGCACTCGCTGCTTAAGATTGCAGGCGGCGCAAGTCCTAGCTCCTCTCTCGGCCTGGGATGTGGTTGCAGCAAGGGGAAGCAACCCTACTTGAGCCAAAGTGGTGTACATGCTAATGAACTGTGCCACAGTCTCCTAAAGAGCTGGTGGTCGTGTAGCTGCTCTGGCTGCACCACGTGCGCTTCCTCGGCCTCTACCCTAGCCCTGGCCTCTGACGGCTGCAGTAGGGAGTGCGGGTGCCTGATCCTCTCGGGTGGCACGTGTCCTCACCATCTGTGAGAGAATAAAAAGACATAAGTTTAGTTGTGATATCAAAATCTTGCACGACAAGGAAATCAAATGAAGTGGAATTTACCTAACAGTTACATAGCCTCTCGTAGATAAGTACAGACGTCTCCGTACCGATCAGCGAGACTCTAATAAACCGGCCTGTGTTACGTGACTTTTATGAACCTAGAGCTCTAATACCAACTTGTCACGACCCATGTTCGCCCTCCGTGAACGGTCATTATGGCACCTAGTCTCTACGACTAGGTAAGCCTAACATGTGTGGAAAAGAAATCGAAACTTGTGAAAGTATAAATACAAAAAATCAAAATAACTAAAATGAATGGTATATAGAATGCCGCTCGGCATATACAACACAATATCTCAACTTCTACATCACTATCCCAAAACTTGGAAACTCTGGAACACAAGATGAAAGAAGTATAGTAAAATGCTCTAACTCCGGAATGTCTACATCAACAGTATGATAGAAGGGCTAATACTACACGATAGAATAAAGATGGATACTCTTCGGTCTGCGGACGTGGAAGATATACCTCGAAGTCTCCTAAATCTTTTCCTCTCCTCAAGGATAGTAAGCCTGTGTAGAAGTACCTGGATCTGCACATGAAAAACATGCGCAGAAAGAGTATGAGTAAACCACAATGGTACTCAGTAAGTGCCAAACCTAACCTTGGTTGGGTAGTGACGAGGAAGGTCAGGGCCCTATTGAGGTCAAATAAAATATACGATTTAACAGTGTAGAGTAAGCAGTATAATGAGTACATCAATAGAATTAGACAAGTTATACAAGGCAAAAACACATATAAAACGAACAGAGTAAACACATAATTTAAGAACAGCTCAACACCAATAGTAAGAATGAGGATCTCCCAGGATACCGTCCTATAGTCCTTTTCATCAACTGTCCAGTGAATCACCTGTGATACCATCCCATAGTCCAACTATCAATGTGCGGGGACCTACCGGAATCCTGATCCGTATTCCTAAATGTAAATACCCATTACTGGGGGAATCTACTGGGTGCATTCCCATAGTTCCATATAACTGTGCAGGGGTATCTACCGGGAATCTAACCCGTAGTCCCAAAGTAAACAAATGGGGGGGGGGGGGAGCTACTGAAATCCCACATCCGTAGTCCTAATGTAAAAATACAGAAATAGAAAGAAGATATTTAGAGATGGAATTAACATTTTCACAAACCTCATACTCTCACGAGTCTAATCATATAAAAATCTCTCAAATCGAATGCCAAAAACCCAACCAAAGCTCAATTTCTAGATCTAAGAACTTTTTCCCCAATTTTCATTCAAAATCCGAAATTGAGGAGGAATTCATTCTTAGATTAATGGGTTACAAACATAAAGGAGTTTAGAATTGTTACCCAATCGATATCTCTGAAAATCCCACAAAATTGTGCTCAAATCCGAGCTCCCAAGCCTACGTTTTGATAAAAATGGCTAAACACTCAATTTTGAAATCTTATATCTACCTAGGGATTTCCTTAATCGCGATCGCGAGGAATCGACTACCCTCAACTTACGTTACGCAATCTGTCCGTTTGAGGGTGAAATGTCGTGCTCAACTACACCTGAGTACCTAACTCATGCTGCACGGCTCTCTAGAACCGCGATGTGAACTGAGTACCTCTGTCTGAAATGATAGAAATTGGGATACCATGCAGACGGACAATCTCCCAGATATAAATCTCTGCCAACCGCTCGGAAGAATAAGTGGTACACATAGGAATGAAATGAGCGGACTTGGTTAGCCAATCCACAATAGCCCAAATGGAATCGAACTTCTTCAAAGTCCATGGGAGCCCAAATACAAAGTCCATGGTAATACACTCCCACTTCCACTCCGGAATCTCTATATGTTGAAGCAATCCACCCGGTCTCTGGTGCTCATACTTCACCTGCTGATAATTGAGGCACCGAGCTACAAACCTAACTATGTCTTTCTTCATCTGCCTCCACCAATAGTGTTGCCTCAAGTCCTGATACATCTTTGTGGCACCCGTATGGATGGAATACCATGAAATATGGGCCTTATTTAGAATCAGGTCCCGAAGCCCATCAACATTGGGTACACAAACAAGACCCTACACCCTCAATACTCCGTCCTAGCCAATGGTCACATCTATGGCATCACCATGTTGAAACTTGTCCTTAAGGAGAATCAAATGAGGATCTTCATATTGTCGCTCCCTGATACGATCAAATAAGGAAGAACAAGAAACCACGCAAGCTAGAACCCGACTGGGCTCCGGAAGATCCAATCTCACAAACTTGCTAGCTAAGGCATGAACATCCATCGCCATAGGCCTCTCCGATGCTAGTAAATATGCCAAACTCCCCAAGCTCTCCGCCTGGCGACTCAAGGCATCAGCCACTATATTGGCCTTGCCCGGGTGATATAAAATAGTGATGTCATAATCCTTCAACAAGTCTAACCACCTCTTTTGGTGTAAATTTAGATCATTCTGCTTGAACATATTCTGCAAGCTCCGATGGTCAGCATAAATCTCACAAGACACACCAAATAGATAATGGCGCCAAATCGTTAGGGCGTGAATAATGGCAGCTAACTCAAAATCATGGATAGGATAATTCTTCTCATGCATCTTCAACTGTCGGGATGCGTAGGCAATCACCCTACTGTCCTACATCAATACCGCTACAAGGACAACTCTCGAGGCATCGTAATAGACAGTATAAGATCCTGAACTTGTAGGCAATATCAAAACTGGGGTTGTAGTCAAAGCTGTATATAGCAACTGAAAGCTGGCATCGCACTCTTCCGTCCACTGGAACGGAGTACCCTTCTGGGTCGGTCTATTCATAGGGGTTGTGATTGATAAAAACCTCTCCACAAAGTGACAGTAAGTGTGTCAAAACTCTCCAAAACTCAAAACTAAACATCCCGGCAAATCAAATAAATTTAGGGAAAGCAGTTAATAGGAGATCGAGGCGTTAATTATTAAGACGACCGGCCGTGTCGTCACAATACTATAATATTATGAGTCAATATAATTATAATGTAAGCTCGAAGAAATGATGGTGCCCCATTTCAAAGTAGTATTATCTTACTATTGTGGTTATATTTTGCGAAACATTATATTAATTTGATTATCTAGATATACGATAGTTCATTTACCCTTTAAACCAACTAACCTTCTATATATAGCATTTACGTGCAAAGTGTAAATGCACTTTTAATGTATACTATATTACATATACATATTAGGTGCTACCATAATTATAATCTTAAATAAAACATTAAATTGTAGAAATACTTTTGAAATGACACGGAAATTGCACGTTAAATATATATTATTTAGTTAGATTTAAATTATTTTTTTAAAAAAAATTATACATCTATAAGACAATTCGTTGTAACGCTCATGGTAACCATAACTTGGATATCATGAAATTGTTCCTCCACCTAAGAACTTGAAAATACAAGTATTGGATGACCTACTAATATTTGGATTCTCTTCATCTGATCCTATAGGGA
Organism: Nicotiana glauca; assembly: GCA_026770625.1. Taxonomy (NCBI): domain Eukaryota; kingdom Viridiplantae; phylum Streptophyta; class Magnoliopsida; order Solanales; family Solanaceae; genus Nicotiana; species Nicotiana glauca. The sequence goes on from MU725282.1 coordinate 17,945, forward strand.
AAGCAACATCAAATTGAACCCAAGAGACTTCTTCTCCTTATGATTAGCCATTCTTCTGTGATGACCCGGCCCGTTGTCACGTGAGTTACCACCCCGTTTCCCCCATCTTATGTTTCTCTGTGCTTCATTAGCAGTATTTGAGGTGATCGAGTTGAATCGGATTGGTTTTAGATGGAAATGAGACACTTAGTCTCTTTAAGGAAGGCTTGTTTTGAAAAAGTCAACCGGATGTTGACCTATGAGTTAGAGGGATCGGATGGGATTTCCGATGATTTGGCTAGCTTCGGGGGATGATTTGTGACTTAGGAGTGTAATCGGAAGTGATTTTGGAGGTCCAGTGTAGAATTAGGCTTGAATTGGCGAAGTTAGTATTTTGGCGAATTCCGGTTGGTAGGTGAGATTTTGATCAGAGGGTCAGAATGGAATTCCAGGAGTTGATGTAGCTTCATTAGGTGATTTTTGATGTGTGTGAAAAATTTCAAATCATTTGGAGGTTTTTTGGTCGGGTTTTTGATCAAATGCGTAATTTGGTGTTAATTATGGTGTTTTGCTGATTGGAGTAGGTTTGAATTGATGTTGTAGGATGGGTTGCCATTTTTGGTTGAGGTCCCGGGGAACTCGTGGTGATTTCGGATGGCTAACGGGATGAAATTTGGAGTTTGGAGATTTCAGATCATTGCTGGTATCTAGTATTTCCGCTGTGCGGGAAGGAACCGCAGATGCGGTTGCACAGGTGCAGAGGAGAAGATCGTAGGTGCGGTGATGGTTATGGAAGGAAGGAACTGCAGATGCGGAAGGGAATCCGCATCTGCCAGGCCGTAGATACGGATGGTGAGTCGCAGAAGCGAAGGGGTCATAGTCAAGTGTTTCTGCAGAAGCGGAAGTTTGATCGAACATGCGGTGTCCGCAGATGTGGACCGCAGAAGCAGTCTATTCTTTTAAGTGAGTATCCACAGAAGCGGAAATATAACCGCAGAAGTGGTAGCGCTTATGCAGAAATAGGGACCGCAGAAGCGGAAATCCCTGTTATCAGAAGGGTTTTAATGTTCATTTTTGTTCCGCGAAGCTTAGTCAATTTCCACCTTTTCTAAGCAAGATTGAGAGCTCTTGGACCGAATTGAATTGGGGATTTAGACTAGGTGTGATTGGAGGTAAGTTCCTTGGCCTAAATACATGAAATTATGATAGATTTAACATGGAAATTGGTTGAATTTCATCAAAAGAGGGTAAAGCTAGGGCTTGGGAATTTGGTGATTTAGAAATGGAATTTGAAGGGTCAAATGGACTCCGATTTTGGTAAATTTGATATGCATAGAGTCGTGGCGAGATAAGGAATCCGGTGATGTAAATTTTTTGATTTTTCGAGAAGTGGCCCCGGGGCTCGGGTTTTCCAACTTCGTGATTTTCGATATTTTTCGAGTCATTTTGATTGGGTTGTATTCCCTTAGTCTATTTTAATGTATTCCTTGTGGTTTTGATCAAATTCGACGCTCGAGGAAGTTGATTTGCGAGGCAAGGTCATAGCGAGCTAGGATTTGCTGCTAGAGGTGAGTAATGGTTATAAATGATGTTCTGAGGGTTTGAAACCCCGGAATCACACAACGTGGTTCTATGTTGAGATGAGACACGCGCTGCATGATGAGCGTGGGGTCTGTTACCACTGGGGATTCGGACTTGGTCCGATTGATGACTTTACTGTATTTTGACTAAGACTTAATTAATATCATTGTATTCTGGGCTAGTTGCCATGTTTGGGGCCTTGTGCCGACTTGTAGAACCCTTAGGGGGCAGCACTGGTTGACCTCACTTTACTTGTAGAAATCATACCCTCAGTCATGTTCTTAACTGATAAATATAATATGAACCGACTTTAGAAATTGGTAAATCCTAATGAGAATAACTTGTGGGTTGGGAACCCTGTCTTATCTAAGTGTGCCTGAGAGGGCAAGTCTATATTGACCGAGAGGTGTTGAGGATCCCATAGTGAGGATATTTGATATATCTCGGATTGGGCTACATGCCGCAGCAGTATATATATATATGGATCGGACTGCATGCCGCAGTAGTATATTATATGGATCGGACTGCACGCCGCAGATGTAAATTTTATGGATCGGACTGCACGCCGCAATAGTATAGCACTTGGGCAGTAGGAGCCCCTCCGGAGTCTGCACACCCCCAATAAGCACAGTCGACTATTATTATTATTGGATCGGGCTGCACGTCGCAGCAATGTATATATATATATATAGTGAGGAGTGAATGAGTCAAGTACCGGTTTAAGGGACATTTACCTGGCTTTCTTCATTTAGCTGCTGTTTTAATGTAATTACTATTTTTATATAGAACTGCGTAGTGTTTTTACGAGTTTTCTTTCCGTCAGTCATTATTTATTGCTATTACTCACTGAGTCGGAGTACTCACTTTACTCCCTGTACCATGTGTGGAGATACAAGTATTTCGGAGGCATAGTTGAGCTTTCTGCTGCTGCTCAGATTATTTCCGGAGTTATCGAGGTAGCTGCATGGCATCCACAGGACCTGATTTCTCCCCTTATCCTCTTTATTTTCCGCATTCTAGACTATTTTATGTATAGGCTACTACTCAGATTTGTACTAGAGGCTCACGACTAATGACACCAGACTAGTGGGATTTGTAGTGATGTTTTATGGGTTTCCGCACTGCTTTATCTTCTATTACAGAGTTATAATCATGTTTATTTGGCATCTAATTCTGTTAATTGGTAATAAATTCTATAAAAGTGATAGAGAGTATTGGATTCGTCGGGTTTGCCTAGAATTATGTAGGGCGCCATCGCGTCTGGGGTTGGGGTCGTGGCAAGTTCGTATCAGAGCCTAGGTTACTAGGTCTCGTGAGTCATAAGCCAATTTAGTAGAGTCATACAGGTCGGTACGGAGACGTCTGTACTTATCCTCGTGAGGCTGCAGAACCTTTAGGGAAATTTCCACATTCTTCAAATTCTTGTCGTGCGAACTTGTTGATCCAGATATTAAACTTCTCTTTATTCTATTCTCTCACATATGGTGAGGACACGAGCTACTGGACATGGCGGATGACCACCTGTACCACCTACTGATGCTACTAGAGGTCATGGACGCGGTCGTGGTCGTGGTGGAGGCAGAGCAGTAGGGGCAGCACATGTGGATCCTTTAGTTGCCCCGGTACAGGACAAGGCTCCAGCAGCACCAGTTCAGGCACCAGCTGTGCCCATTGTGATTCCGGGTCTCCAGGAGACATTAGCCTAGATATTAATAGTTTGCACGGGTCTAGCTTAGGTGGTTTCAGCCACCACAGCAGCAGTGATGTGCCGGAGAATTTCGGCACATTTCAATAGTAATTGCTTATATTTTAGATTGTATTAATGCAATTATAACCGATACTTATGTAGTATTATTACTTCTAAAGTACATAAGGAAGGGGAACTCAAGATATTGGAAATGGAAGCAAAAAGATAATAAAAGAGCAAATATGCGGTTCACTATGCGATCGCAGATCAGACATGTGAGCCGCATAATGGACAAAAGAATCGCATACTGAAGCAGAGACCTGAGCCTAATTTCAAGTGAAGAATACGGTTCAAGATGCGACCGCAGAATCAAAATGCGGTCCGTATAGTAATCGCATAACAAACTATGAAGACTACTGAAGGTCAAAGATTCGAGACAAAATGCGTCCGCATAACTCAAATGCGGACCGCATAATGGTAATGTGATGAAGACCTATATGACTAGGGTTTTAATCTGCGGTTTGGGTGTTCAAAATGCGGACCACATACTTGTTTTGCGACAAGAATGCGGTCGCATATCGGACCTGAAAGGGCAATTTTGTCCATTTTCTTTGTCGATTTTTGCCCCACTATAAATAGGTTTTTGAAGCCTTTGTGGGCTCATCTTGTCTAGTCTTTACACTACGTTCCATGACATAAATATTCTCGCTTTTTTTTGGAAGCTTTTGGTTGAAGATTCCCTACTTTGTAAGCATTTATGGCACTAAATATTAGTTGCTCCTTGTATTTTAGCATGTGTAGCTAACTTTAAATATTAAGGTTGTGGACCCTAAATGGGTGTTATGTTAATGGGTGTTTAACATTGAATATATATATAATGGTTGGTTGATATTTGTTTACTTCTCATTCTTCATTTATTGTTGGTGGTTGCAAACATTAACAAAAGCCATTTAATTCTTGTTTTGCTTGGGAAAGTAGGTTAGAATATGGTAGAAGTAGATATCAATGACTCAAGGCTTTAAACCTTGTTTAATAAAATCGCTTAGGAATAAGTGGGTTTTAGTTGGCATACATTAATGATTCTTCAACTCTTTTACATTTGGGAAAATTATAAAAAGGAAATACTACTCAACTGTTGGGAAATATTGGGTAGTATATTAGGCATCATTTGCATATCAAAAGGAACTTTCCATTAGAAATATATCATATTAACACCTATACACATTACACTTTATTAAAGGGGACACAACCTTGGTTGCTTAATCAAATTGATCACTCGTTAAACATTTCAATTAGTTGTTACTTCAAATCAAACTCCTTACACACTCTTGTTACCCCAAACCACTATCTTGTTACTATTAACTGAATAGAGATAAGACTTTAGTTGAACAACACACTGAACAAGTAACCATTTCATACCTATTCCCTGTGGGATTCGACCCCAACCTTGTTGGGTTATTATATTTGACACCGACCGCCTTACACTCTTAATTACAGTGTAATTTGAGCGTATCAAATTTTGGCACCGTTGCCGGGGAATACGGTCTTGAAATTACTATTTAGTGTGTACATTACTTAACGTCTACTTCAATTCCATCACACTTTGCTTGCTTTGCTTGGTGTTGGTAGGAAAACATGTCTGATTATGATAATGATGTGGAGGGAGAAATGGGAAAAAATCCTTTCGTAGACATCGAAGAATACATTGATGATACCAATGCCATTGTGCCTCTGGCTGTTGGAGTGGAAACATTCAAGGTCGAGCATGGTTTAATTCTGATGCTTAAGGTAGAAGGGTTCTTCAGGAATTCCACCGACAATGATCCAACGCAACACCTTAGGGATTTCTTGGGTATGTGCGCAATGCACAAACAAAATAATGTATCCAACGATGCCCTGAGGTTGAAATGCTTCAAGTATTCTCTAGCTGGGGATGCAAGAAAATGGCTCCAGAATCTACCTCCCAACTCTATTCATTCTTGGCCTAAGCTTGTTCGGGCGTTTCTATCCAAATGGTTCCCGCAAAGCAAAAAGTCTGAGTTGCGGGATAAGATTTTCTTCTTCAAGCAGATATAGGGGGATCAGTTGCATGAGGCATGGGATCACTTCAAATTATACTTGGTGAGGTCTCCAAACCATGGGTTCTCGGACTCTATGTTGTTGGAAAATTTTTACGTGGATTTGGATCCTATGAACCAAGCCATCGCCAAGAATGCAGCTGACGGATCTTTCATGGACAAATCATTTACTCGAGTGACGAAAATCCTGGACAAAATGGCAAAGCACAACTAAGCATGGCATTCAGAGGATATCACCGGAGGAATCTCATATGGCTCTCCTTATTTGAGCAATTTTATCATAGAAAATTAGGAGAGGGATCAAGTGATTGTTGGGCTTGCTACAAATGTAAATATGCTAACAAAGATGTTTACCGAGAATCAGACAAAGAAAGTGAATGCAGTGGAGGATATCCAACCCAACATGGAGTAAAATTTTGAGGAAGCGAATTATATCAACCCTCAAGGAGGATATCAAAGGCAACCCTACCAATGTCAAGGGCAACAAAGCCAATGGAGGCCAAACCCGCAAGGGCAATGCAACCAACAATGGAGAAATGATCAAGGTAACTCGCATCAAGGAAATTGGAACAACAACAACAACTTTGCAAACCGGAACTCTGTTGATACCTAATTTTTTCCTATGTATTTTATACACCCAAATGTTCACAAAATAGTATATTCATGCATATATAAGCATTCCCAAGAGTTTTGGTATTTTTCCTTATTTTTTAAAGTTCTTAGAATCAATTTGTTGACTATTTTAATAGTTCAAAATTCAATAATTAGTTCCAGACTATCATTATTGGCGAATAATTTATTTTATTCTCATATTTACACCAAAATATAATTAAGGTGATTTTTGTATATTTTTACAAAATTGCTCATTATTTTTAAAAGCTAATTGCATATAAATGCAATTATAGCCTGTTCTACGATTAATAGTGTTTTATAATTGTAAAATTAGTTCTAATATTTTTTAATTAAAACATATGTATTATTAATTGGTTCAGCATCTTAAATTTTTCTTTTAAAATCATTTTTCTTAAATGCCAAAGTTTTCTGAGCATGTTCTTCATGCCTTAAAGTGGTTTCCTTTCTTTGATTGTTTCAAGCCTGCTATTATATTTTGCCTGATTCTCATGAGACTCCTTGAGTCTGTTCACTTGCCTTCTCGTTTCTGTGTTTGATTCGATGGGGCAACCCTAGAATTTGGGGGTTTTCTTGGTAAATTGAATTAGGGCTCCACTTCGGGGACCCTATACCTTCAGACTCACTATGAGTCTCTAGCTGAACTCGTATTCTTTTATGATTCTGAACACTTCAATGTTATTCTCTTCTATTTGAATTGTTTGCTTTATAGGCGAGAACACCCCCCCCCCTTCTTTTCAAGGTTTTTTTTGGCTTGCTGGATTGATTTTGGATCCCTTTGATAGGGTCTTGATTGATTGCCACTGATTTTCTTTGGTTAAGCCCTCTCTACCTATTTCTGGTTTGGTTCATTCGATTAAAACTTGGTACTTTGATTTTGTTAATTGTTTGACTGATTCCCTTTCCTTTCTCTTTACAAATCAAGTACTATTGAAACCTTTCCTTAAATATACCTCGTGTATTTTCCCTTCTTATGATACTGTGAAGGATTTTATTCAAATTTCCTTTCCTCGCTTACACTTTTCCGTTTGAAATTTAATCCCTTGACTAAAGGGAGAATATTTGAGACTGATTTTTTAATAGGTTTTCTTGCCTTTTTCTTACTTATTTTCTACATTATAAAAGAGGCTGCCCTTTTACACTTTTACACACGAACACAGAATACCATCTGAGTTTACAATTCACTTCACTTAAATTCTCTCTTTCTGATACTTACACTGCTGTGGACTTTTCTCATTTTCTTCCGCAGTCTTTACTTCTATACCGGTATGTTTCAATTAGGTTATATGCCTCAAGAACAATGTGTTAATTATGTCCATCTATTTTAGCATACTATAACATGACCTTTTTTCCTTTACAGTCCAGTATCTAAATAATCAATGCAATTGTTTGTTTGTTGTGAATCTGATGCTTTATGAATTCCCTTCCCCTTCACCCCTTTTGCATGTGAGTTTATGTTCAGGGCATAACAGCACCCCAATATTGTTGTCTATGACCCTGAACCGGGTTCTTTGAACTCCTTAACTCGACCAATTCCCATTTCCCATTTTCCTATTATGTGTTTGAGCCTTGGCTTAAGTCTGATAGTGTCCTAATCACTATCCAGACCTCTGTCTGACCTTCAAAAGGTCTGCTCCTAACTTGTTCATCTAAACAAGTGGTCAGGGGTGTGACAGCCTACTTTATGGCTAGGTATGACCACCACCTGTCATGGCCTCCTAATTCCCCTTTCACTTTGCACTTACTCCTAGCTATAAGTTCTGCCCCTCTCTTGCAAGCCACGCTTTGGGACCCTTGAGCTCCCTCTGAACTTGGATGCCTGAGGGCTGGCTATTCCACACAGCACCACTCTATTCATAATGGCATCCTAGGTGTAAGGAATGCCTGGAATCCCTTAGATTCCTTGGAACTTTGAAACACCCTGGACAATGAGAAGGCTTTGGAGATCTGGACCCCCGGAGTTGGTTACAAACATAATATTGGACATTAAGATTGAATTATTGCTGCTTGGATCTAGTTGTTAGTTTTGATGTATTTTCTTATTATTTTAGTTGATTCATTGGTTTGTAATAACTTGTATAAAACTCGGGGAATCTAGTAAAAGGCTGTGGGAGGGGTTTTACTTTCTAGCATCAATAAAGGGTAGATATCATGACTTTAGGGCTTTGATTTTTTTCTTACTAGAAATCCTGCACATAAGACGGTTCGATGTTTCTGATTCAAGTCACCTAGATGCCATGCCTGTAGGGTTTAACGTTCAAATATGATATAAGTCATCTAGAAATTCTGCCTACAGGGCTTAATGTTTAGTCATATTGCAAGTCACTAGAGATCCTGCCTATAGGACCTTAACGTTCATGTAACCAGTGCATATAGAAATCCTGCCTATATGGAATGTATATGTGTTAGGAAAATTGTAGGGTAATCGAATAATCACTTGTTCTTACCAGTTCTTAACAGGCTTTTTAAAATCAAATATAGATATCATGCCTATAGGATTTCGCATCACACTCGTCTGATTCTTCTTAAGCAATAACAATCTATTAACTGGTCGATAACACCTTAATGTTTTCAGCCTTAATCTTTTGACAAAATTCTTTTGAATCAGTATACATTTGAGTTCTTCAAACCAACAACTTCGCTAAAATTGTTTCTTTCTAAAATTCTACCTAAACATTTTCCAACAAAGTTTTGGTCTTCCTGAAATTGTCTTTAAAACAGTTCTGCAGCTTACTCTTTCCTTGAGTATTTCTGACTCTGGAATTCCTTCTATGGTTTACACTCATGATTCTTTTAGAATTTATTTCTAAATTGAATACAGTCTGTACTTTCCGACATCAGACTACTTTTCTAAAACCAGTACTTTTCTAAATCACTCGCTTAAAATGCATTGAGTTCTAACAAGTGGATCCAAGTTGCCTAACGCGGGCTTCCTGTCTAAACATATGTATCGAACAAATCCGCCCGCTGCATAATTTTAAATTTTCAAAGACCAAACCAGTATGGGTAAAGCCATGCCAAACTATATGTTATCTGATTTATGAGGTTTATATGAGCCTTGCCTGTTTGTTTGTTCATTCTCTCTACTTATTACTTGCTTTTTGAATGTCAATTAGAATTTTTGTCCTTTAAACTCCATAAAGGCCACATCCCTTTCTTCCCTTTTTAGGATTAGAAGTCCAAATACCCCGGGACTGATAGTTTGGGATGGGTAATAGCATGCAATAGGCAAATGATACCATTCCATGCTCCAATACCATAACGGGGTGGGAAGGGTAGGCATGGAGATGATGATTACACAATAAGACTATGCGTACAATCAGGTACCGGTGTTGTCAGAATGATCCATGTAATGTACAAACCTAGGACCCCCTTTCCTCTTTATTAGTTTAATAATTTTTTCAGAAATTCCAGTCTTCAACTTCCGTTCCTTGTACTTCTTTTAAGTTACTTGTACCAATTATTTAACCTCTTTCCTTTTCTTGCGTATCTCTTCTTTAATCACAAAAACTATTTCCTTCCAAATTTCTGCACTTCTAAATCCTTTTCACATTCTTATTTTAACCGTTTCCCATGTTTGCAATGCTTGTTTGTTTATTTATTTTCTTGCATTTAAAGTCACAATTGTAGCGTGGCTGGGAACCACACTACTGGATCTTGAGGGGTGCCTAACACCTTCCCCTCGAGATAATTTCTAGCCCTTACCCGAACTCTGGGGTTTTATCTTTATTTCTTTTAAAGTGTCCTAATGCACTATAATCATCGGTGACACTCCAAACACTCAAAACCCAATTCCCAAAGTGGGAAAAGAGTTGTCCTCCCAAAATGTCGTGAACCCGATTTCGCTCTTTAGAAAAAGGGGGCATCGACAGCATGGCGACTCTGCTGGGGATGTTTTTCGGCTTTTACCATTACATGCTATTTGTGACTTAATTGCCTTTATTTCTTGCCTTTTTATTTATTTCATCATGAAAACTAGCTTGGCTCTTCATGTCTTTCCTTTCTTTTAACTGCTTTCCTTTAATACTTTATTATTTCAATACCGATGCAATTTCGAGCATTTATTGTAATCATTCATTTTATGTACGTGAAAATACATGTCAATTTACTTTATTCTTGTAAATTTCATCTTCAACATCATACTCCACTCGTACCAAAACAAAAACTATCGCAACGCTTATAATGAGTAGTTGTGCACTTCCAATACTATCACCCCTAAATTAGGCAAAGGCGTATTTGCGGTAAAACAAGTCGATCAATGGTGTAGTCGAAGGTTCTGTTCTTTTCCCTCTTGAGTTGTCCGCTCAAGGGTGCCGGTCTAGCACTTCAAAATAGAAACCTTACTCCGTTAAATGGTACATGCATCATGGTCAAACCTAGCCGAGTCAGTTATGTTGTCCACATAATGACTCATTAAGATAGCCTTGTCCAAAGTCCACTAGGTTTACTTGGAACCCAAAGGACGCCTTCACGTTCTGTGCATTTATTTGGAGAACTTAAGTGCTTTGCTATGCTAATTATTGATTTAAATAGTCGAGTCTGGAGGGGGTAAGGGCCTAACACTATGTTTTGCAGAAATGAGGCACGAAATCCCCAGATTTGGCATGGTGACCAACATCCATCCAAGGCTACTGAATTGGTGGAATGACCTCCACTCATGTGATAAAACACTCATCCGCAAGTACCTAGGGAATCTTCCTTCTCTCCTAAAGATTTAGCCCAACAACAGAATCATAGAGGTTGCAACGTTGTTCTGTGATCAAATCTGTGTTCCGCTTTGGTGATCTAGAAATGACTCCTTTACATGAAGAGATAGGGGGTCTAGCCGGGATTCCTTGGGAGACTCCGGGTTTGCTCATGCCAGAAAATCGCAAAGGAAGGGGTTTTCTTAAGATGATGGGATTAAAGAAAAACCCAGACTTAACCTGTTTGAAGGACTCCTACATCCCGTTTGACTATCTTTAGGAAATACAAGAAGCCTATCAGAAACTGATCGAGGAGTGGAAATAAATGCCTGTCAGTGCCAACAACCGGCTAGGGTATTTGGAGTAGAGCTGGAAGGGAAGTTCATCAAAAGAATTGAAAATTGTCAAAATGCTGAAGGAAATGCAGGCGGACATCTGGCCCGAGCTTATTTGCTGCTAGGACTACGCGAGTTGGTAGAGCTGTTCGAGGGAGACAAGGCTACCAAATCTGGGGAAGGTCCTTCTAGGACCAAGTAGTTAGGAATCCTTTATTTTTCTTTAACGATGTAATAAGGCCAAAGGCCACTAGTGACATTTACTTTTTGTTATTTAGAGTTGTTTTGGATTTGTTTTATTTTTGTCAATAAAATGAGCCATTTAGCATTATAAGTTCTCCCAAACTATCGGTCGCTAGGCCTACCTCAGGCATAACGAGGCACCCAAATTAGGACGCGATTTATATTCCCGCACAATGTGTTTAAATACTGCAACACTTTTTCCTCAGAACCCGCACTAACTTGTTACCTTTTTTGTTTTTATTTTTATATTTTTATTCCCTTCCCTAAAGGTTAGTTCGTGCGTTCTGGCACCATCAGCATATTATACAAGATCCAAGAGCCCTCCACCTCCTCCTCCTCCGAGTCCTGTCCAGAACAAGAGCAAAGGAAGAATGTAAAACTCAAGTGCTAGAAAGGAGATTGAAAGGGAAGAAACTTCTCAGGGTACCCCAATTGCTAAGGGAACTGCTGCTCATCTTGAGCAGAAATTGCTGAAATTCAAGGAAGAGTTGGACCAAGTTCGGAACTTGGCAAGCCTATCATTCTCTCTTGATGCTCCTGATGTCAACACCCGAAATCCCGCACCTCCACAAAATACCCCGCAACCACAAATACAGCCTACCCACGCTTAAACCTGCAACAATGCTCCATTACTCATTCTCGAGCCACCAAACACCACAAACAACCACCTACATAGCACTCTTATCTTTGTGGATAACATACCTCACTACACCCAACCGATCTTAAAGACTCCCTCATCAGGAACTTAGCAGCTAAGCTCAAGAAGTTAACTAGTCGGGTCCAGGATGTCGAAGGTAGCAAAGGCATTGAGGAGCTGAACTATGAAGACTTATGCATTCAGCCAGATGTTGAACTTCCGGAGGGGTAAAAACCTCCCAAGTTCGAAATATTTGATGGATCCAGAGATCCCAGGGTTCACCTGAGGACCTATTGTGAAAAGTTAGTAGGGGTTGGAATAGACGAGAAATTCCGCATGAAGCACTTCATGAGGAGTTTGAAAGGATGCACTATCCTGGTACATCAGTTAGGACCCCAAGAAATGGACGAATCGGGTAGGTATGACAACAGACATCATGGATAGGTTCTGTTTCAATATGGAGAACGCACCGATGTGTTCTACATACAAAACTTGAAGAAGAAGTCCATCGAGACATTCCAAGAGTATGCTACTCATTGGAGGTCAGAAGCTGCGAAGGTCAGGCCAGCCCTGGAAGAAGAACAAATGAATAGGTTCTTCGTCCGGGCTCAAGATCCCCAATTTTATGAAAGATTGATGCTGATCGAGGGTCAAAAGTTCTCTGATATCATCAAACTCAGAGAAAGAATCGAGGAGGGCATCAAGAACGGTATGGTAACATATCTTGAAGCATTACAAGCCACCAATAAAGCTTTACAAACCGGTGACGCGTCCAAGAAGAAAGTTGTAAGTGCTGTGATGATCGCACAGGGAGCAAATCACCACCAAAATACACCTACCCATCACCTCCACTTACATATCAGCCTATCCCAAATTACCAAGAACTCACACCCTCCTATCCATCTCCCGTTTACCAATCTACTCCACCTCTCACATATCAACCCACTTCACCTAGATACTCTCAACCAGCACCTGTTTACCAAGCTTATAACACTCAACCCACTTGCTACCAATCGCCACCTACCCGCCAAAATTTCCCAAGGCCCTGACCAAATTTCGAACGAAAACCTCCCAGGCAGTACACAGCCATCGCTGAGCCGATTGACCAATTATATAAGAGACTCAAAGCTACCAGTTATGTCACTCCTATCCCAGCCAAAACACTAGAAAATTCCTCCTAGTGGATCAACCCCAACAACACATGTGCATATCACTCCGGCATGAAGGGGCGCACCCTTGACGAGTGCTTTTCATTGAAAGACAAGATTCAGACTCTGATTGACAACAAGGTCATCGTAGCAAAGGAGAACGGTCCTAATGTTCGTAAAAACCCCCTGCCTGACCACAAAGGTGGAGATGTTCATATGATTGAGATCGAGGATGATTGGGACCCCAAAGGGTCGATAGGTTTGATTGCTGAAGGGGATGAATCAAAGAAGCCAACAGTTACCCTTAACCCAGTTGTTGTGCAGAATCATCCCTCCAAGGATGACGAAATAAATATGTTTGTACCACCTGATTTTGAGGCACCTCCTTCTGCAAAGGCGTCTGGGTCAATCGAAGTTGAGTTTGGGGTTCCAAAGGCACCTACACCCTTTGAAGTTGTTATGTGGCAACCAAGGGAGCCTATTCCAGTAGCAATGACAGACATAACACCATTCCGCTCAAATTACACTCCCAAAACCAGGAGAAAAGGAAAGACCAGGACAGGAGAAACGATTGTCGTACAAGGAATGACCAGGACAGGGAGGGTTTACACCCCGGAGAACTTAGCCGAGTCCAGTAAGCAAACCTCGGGATGGCCTATTGAGACTGGGCCCGACGATATTTTGAGAAAAATACAGACTAAGGAATACTCGGTCGCGAAACAGTTGAACTAAACACCGGCATAGATATCTATCCTGGCTCTTCTGCAAAGTTCAGATGCTCACAAGAATGCCTTAATAAAGATACTGAGCAAAGCCTATGTTCCCAACAATATAATCGGAGGAGAGATGGTGAATATGGTGGGGAAAGTGCTGGAAAGCCACAAAATAACCTTCCACGAAGACGGATTTCCACTAGAGGGTTGGGTCATAACAAGGCACTGCACATCACTATGCAATGCGAAGATTATTTCATCACCAGAGTCCTGATCGATGGAGGGTCCAGCCTCAACATATGCCCACTTGTAACTCTCAAAACTTTGGGAAAAGGCCTGCACGAGATCAAAGACGGGGCTATCAATGTTAAAGCCTTCGATGGGTCCCAGAGATCTACTATTGGAGAAATCAGCAGGTGCTTGCAAATGGACCAATGTGGTTCGACGTCGACTTCCATGTAATAGACGTCACTGCATCCTATAACCTGCTGTTAGGATGCCCCTAGATCCATGCTTCTGGAGCCGTAGCATCGACCCTACATCAGGTGGTAAAGTTCGAATGGAATCACCAGAAAGTGATCATTCATGGCGACGGTAGTAATCCCATTTACAGTAGCCAGACCATCCCAATGATCGAAGGCATAAGGAGAAATAGGTCGAGAGACATACCACTGCATCAAAAGGGTCAATGCTGTAGACAAAGACAAGTGGTGGGACAACAAGATTGAAAGCATCGTGAATTGGTGCAGGTACGAGCCTGGAAAGGGACTCGGCAAGAACCTTCAGGGAATCACTAAGCCCATCACACTGAAAAATCATGGAACTACTTTTGGCTTTGGCTACGGCTATACTTGGGAGGAATTCCAGAATTGGTTGCCACCATGGCGCAGCCCCTGCTATCCGTTGGAGTTTCTGATACCTAGCCTGGATCAAACTTTCCAGCCGGCAGATACTATATACTGGTCCGAAGAAGGTGAGACATTGGCATCCATGAAGAATTTGTTCCGAGAGGATGATGATATGGACTGTTGTGTTCTTTATTAGGAGGAGGGGGAGGAAGGCCCTTCCACACAAGCCGCAAGCAAAGGAGACCGCCTCAGCAATTGGTCAATTAGGACCGTCAAGGCCCGGAAAGCTTCGGGGTAGCAAGGCTAAATAAAAGCACCATTCATCTTATTTTTAGCTTACTTTACTAGTTGATTTTCTTTCTGCATTGTCTTTATTTCAAAAAGAGCTCCAATGTTTCAAACAATTATGGATTCAATCAAAGCATTTCAGTTTATCATATATATCTTGCTTATTATTTTCTCTATCATTTACTCTATTTTATATAGAATTACTATAACTTATCTTGACGATGAACCAACGACTGTGACTTGCAACGAAACAACGCAATATAATGAAATAGACTCAGAAGAAGACGAGATACCCGAAGAGGTCGTCAGAGAAGTTGAGAATTTTGAGAATAGACCTAAGTCCAACCTGGAAGAAACTGAGGTCATTAATTTGGGAGATGCAAAAAATGTCAGAGAAACTCGCATTAGTGTTCACTTGTCGCCATTAGAAAATGAAGAATATAAAGAATTTTTAAAAGAATATGAGGACATATTTTCCTGGTCGTATGATGATATGACTGGCCTCAGCACGTCCATCGTAGCTCATAAACTGCCAATAGATCCAGCCTGTCCGCTGGTAAAGCAGAAGCTCAGGAAGTTCAAACCCGATATGAGTTTGAAAATTAAAGAAGAGGTTACTAAGCAGGTCAAAGCCAAGGTTCTCAGGGTAGTGGAATATCCAACGTGGTTAGCCAACATCGTGACAGTACCAAACAAGGATGGGAAGGTCAGAATCTGTGTCGACTACCAGGATCTCAACCGAGCTAGTCCCAAAGATGACTTTCCCTTGCCAAACATACACATTCTTATCGACAATTACGCCAGGCATGAGTTGCAGTATTTTGTTGATTGTTTCACTGGGTATCATCAGATATGGATGGATGAGGAGGATGCAGAGAAAACGGCTTTCATCACGCCGTTGGGAATGTATTGCTACAAAATGATGCCATTTGGGTTGAAGAATGCTGGCGCCACCTACAAGAAAGCCATGACTACTATCTTTCACAACATGATACACAAAAAGATTGAGGTATATATGGATGATGTCATCATCAAATCCAAGAAAGCAGCTGATCATAGGGAAGATTTGAAAAAATTCTTCAACAGACTGAGAAGATACAACCTGAAACTCAATCCCGCCAAATGTGCATTCGGGGTTCCGGCCGAAAAACTACTGGGTTTCATCGTGATTCATCGAGGGATAGAATTGGACCCATCAAAAGTTGTAGCCATTCAAGAATTGCCACCGCCAAATAATAAGAAGGACGTGATGAGTTTCCTGGGAAACTCAACTATATCAGCCGGTTCATAGCCCAGTCCACAGTCATTTGTGAACCCATTTTTAAAATCCTTAAGAAAGATGCTGCTACTAGGTGGACCGATGATTGTCACAAAGCCTTTGACAGAATCAAGGAGTACTTGTTAACGCCGCCAGTCTTGGTTCCTCCCGAGCCAGGAAGACCTCTATTGTTTCACCTTGTAGTATTAGATGAAGCATTCGGTTGTGTTCTGGGACAACATGATGAAACGGGGAGAATGGAGCAAGCCATCACCCCATACGAGGCCCGATATTCTCTATTAGAGTGCACCTGTTGTGCTCTAACTTGGGTAGCTCAGAAATTGAAGCATTATTTTTGTGCGTACACACCACTTACCTCATATCCAGGATGGACCCACTAAAGTACATTTTTCAGAAACCCATGCCCACTGGCAAGATCTCCAAGTGGCAAATCTTGTTAAGTGAATTTGACATTGTTTACGTGACTCAGAAAGCAATCAAGGGTCAAGCCATAGCAGATCACCTCTTCGAGAATCCTATTGGTAGAGAATATGAACCACTGAAAACGTATTTTCCTGATGAAGAGGTGTCCTTTGTAGGAGAGTATATTGCGGAATCCTACGATGGTTGCAGTTTGTATTTCGACGGAGCCGCAAATTTCAAAGGAGTTGGCATAGGAGCAGTCCTGGTATCAGAAACCGGCCAGCATTACCCGGTATCCGCGAAGCTCAGGTTCCCTTGCACAAACAATATGGCTAAATATGAAGCTTGGATCCTCGGACTCAAGATGGCCATTGACATGAACATTCAAGAATTACTAGTGATCGGGGACTCATACCTTCTCACACATCAAGTTCAAGAAGAATAGGCCACCAAAAACTCCAAGATACTCCCCTATTTGCATCACATACAGGAGTTAAGGAAAATATTCACAAAGTTAGAATTCCAACATGTCCCCATGGTCCAGAATGAGTTCGCTGATGCATTAGCCACTTTATCATTCATAATCCAGCATCCAGATACGAATTACATTGATCCCATCCTAGTAAGGATCTATGACCAGCCAGCTTATTATGCTCACGTTGAGGAAGAAACGGACGGAAGGCCATGGTTCCATGACATCAAAAGGTTTTTGACCATAGGGGAATATCCAGAACTTGCCAATGCTACTCAAAAGCGCACACTTCGGAGGTTATCCAATAATTTCTTTCACATTGGAGGAATCTTGTACAGGAGAACTCCCTATTTGGGTTTGTTAAGGTGTGTCGAAGCAAAATAAGCAACCAGACTACTGGACGAAGTGCACGCAGGGATATGCGGGCCACACATGAACGATTTTGTCTTAGCAAAGAAGATACTCCGAGCAGGTTATTTTTGGATGACAATGGAAACAGACTGTATTCAGTACGTTCGCAAGTGCCATCCTTGTTAGATACATGCAGACATTATAAAGGTGCCTCCAAACGAGATTACTGCAACTAGCTCACCGTGGCCATTTGTCGCCTGGGGAATGGATGTTATCGGGCCTTTGAGCCTGCCGCTTCAAACGGGCACCGGTTTATCTTGCTGGCAATTGATTAGTTTACTAAATAGGTTGAAGCAGCATCATACAAGGTAGTGACTAAGAAAGTTGTGATATATTTCGTCTGTGACCGTATTGTTTGCCGGTTCGGGGTTCCAGAATCAATCATCACTAATAATGGTTCAAACCTCAACAGCGATCTGATGAAAGAAATGTGTGAGGCATTCAAGATCAAGCACAAGAACTCTACAGCCTACAGGCCTCAGATGAATGGAGCTGTAGAGGCAGCCAACAAGAACATCAAAAAGATACTAAGGAAGATAATCGAAAGTCACAAACAATGACATGAGAAGTTATCATTTGCTTTGCTGGGATATCACACCACGGTCCGCACATCAACCGGGGCAACTCCCTATATGCTAGTTTATGGTACAGAGGCGGTCATTCCCACCGAGGTAGAGATTCCCTCCCTAAGGATCATACAAGAAGTAGAGTTGGACGATGCAGAATGGGTAAAAGGTCGCTACGAGCAGTTAGCCCTTATAGAAGGAAAAAGAATGAATGTAGTTTGCCACGATCAAGTATATCAGAATAGAATGTCCAGAGACTTCAACAAGAGAGTTATGCCAAGAAAATTCACACCAGGGCTGCTGGTGTTGAAGAATATATTCTCGCATCAAGATGAAGCCAAGGGGAAATTCTTTCCCAACTGGCAAGGTCCGTACATGGTTCACCGGGTTCTAACTGGAGGAGCCCTTATTCTTGCAGATATGGACGGAGAAGTCTGGCCGAAGCCAATCAACTCAGATGCAGTAAAACGATACTATGTGTAACCATCTATGATTTTTTATGATGTAATTTGAACTGCGCCTGACCTGATTCCCGTTTAAGAGGGGATACGTAGGTAGCCCTATGGGTTCGGCCACAATTTAATAAAAATCTCATTTCCCCCTATTATTGGAACTGGGGCAGAATTTTGAGGAGGACCCTCAAAATTCTGAAGCTAGTCTTCAGCCACTCATCGCCAGGGATGTCACCTTAGTAAACTCGGGCAGAATTTTGATGAGGACCCTCAAAATTCCGAAGTTGATTCATCAGTCATTCAGCGCAGCCGTCAGAAGTGCCAGCCTAGTAAACTGGGGAAGAATTTTGATAAGGACCCTCAAAATTTCGGAGCAAGAAAGGATGTAATGCTTTGAACCACATCGCAATCGTTGGTTCATTTTAATAAAACTATTTTCTACTTATGTTATATTTGTTAAATCATGCATAACCATGATAGCTGCTGTTTAGCGACGCTACCCGAATAATACGCAATGTCGGAGGCCACGGGAAAATGAACTAACCTTTCCCCCATTACAAACTCACGATTTTTCTTTAGATACAGGCACCCAAGTCACAATTTTACTAGACATGTTATGCAATCACATTAAACCGTCACACCTATTCGCATTTGCTACCCGCGCGCAATATTCCCAAACAGACGCAACATCACAATCAGTTACTAGCAATCAGCTAAGAATCTTTATTACTATATGCATTATCTGCATTGTATAAGGCTACCTTCCTGCCTTCCAAGACTAAGCGTTGTCTCCATCTGCATTATCTGCATTGTATAAGGCTACCTTCCTGCCTTTCGAGACTAAGCGTTGTCTCCGTCTGCATTATCTGCATTGCATAAAGCTACTTTTCTGCCTTCTGAGACTAAGTGTTGTCTCCATCTGCATTTCCTGCATTGCATAAGGCTACTTTTCTTCCTTCCGAGACTGGGCGTTGTCTCCATCTGCATTTCCTGCATTGCATAAGGCTACCTTTCTGCCTTCCAAGACTAAGCATTGTCTCCATCCTACATTATCTGCATAAGGCTACCTTTCTGCCTTCCGAGACTAAGCCTTGTCTCCATCTGCATTGCATAAGGCTACCTTTCTGCCTTCTAAAACTAAGCGTTGTCTCCCTCCTGCATTATCTGCATAAGGCTACCTTTCTACCTTTCGAGACTAAACATTGTCTCCATTTGCATGGCTGAAATATCGCCACTTTATTTCTCTTGCATGGCTAAAATATTGCCACCTTTTACTTACGTCCTGCAATCGGCTGAAATATTGCCATTTACATTCTTTTTCATCGGCTGAAATATCTCCATTTACACTCTTTTGCATCGGCTGAAATATCGTCAAACTTTATTTAAATTCTGCATCGACTTAAAGATCGCCAGTTCATATTTAAATATCCACCATCATCTATACTTATGTTTTCGGTCGACTGAAATATCGCCATTTACATTCTTTTGCATCAGCTGAAACATCATCAAACTTTATTTAAATTCTCTATCGGTTGAAAAATCACCATTTACACTTTTCATATCTGCTGGAATATCGCCGCACTACATTTAAATTTTTCTGTCGGCTGAAATATTGCCATTTATGCATTTGCGTCGGCTGAAATATTGCCAAATCTTGCATTTCATGGCATGAAATATCGCCAAGCTATCCAAAGACATCATCATTCAAAGGCACCAGCTTCATAGCCCGAGAACACCATGCCATGGCCTGAGGATCTCACTTTATATCTTGCACATCATTATTCAAAGGCATCATGGTTCGGAGGCACCATTATCATAGCCCGAGAACATCATTTTATAGCCTGCAAATCCTTCAATTTTGCGCTTCATGGCCCAGGACATCATGGTCTGAGGACGTCATCCTAACCGTCCGAAGACAGCATTCATGGTCCGATGGGAACTTGCATCATGTTTAAGTTTATGCACAATGTACACCTGTATTGCTTACTTGCAGGTACACCAGCTAGCAATGGCCGTCTCGGTAGGAGCAACTCCTTTCCGGTTCTTGCAACCGATCAGCTTCAAAATGCCTCTTGTTTTCGAGCGTCGCGTCCATCCTTTCAAACCTTCGTCGGCATGTTCCGTCACCGGTTCCTGAACTACATACAACCTGATTCCTATAAAACAAGGGATATGTAGGCAGCTTAGAAACCAGATCTCAGTCAAATGCTTTTCAAAATGCCGCTTCCGGTCAAAATTGGTCATCATATCTTTTTCCGACAATTCTTTCATCCTTCCCGGGTAAAGATGGGCAGCTGTTGATACCCAATTTTCTCTATATATTTTATACACCCAAATGTTCTCAAAATAGTATATTCATGCATATATAAACATTTCCAAGAGTTTTGGTATTTTTTCTTATTTTTTAAAGTTCTTAGAATCAATTTGTTGTCTATTTTAATAGTTCAAAATTCAATAATTATTTTCAGACTATCATTATTGGCAAATAATTTATTTTATTCTTATATTTACACCAAAATATAATTAAGGTGATTTTTATACATTTTTATAAAATTGCTCATTAATTTTAAAAGCTAATTGCATATAAATGCAATTATAGCCTATTCTACGATTAATAGTGTTTTATAATTGTAAAATTAGTTCTAATATTTTTTTAATTAATACATATGTATTATTAATTAGTCCAGCATCTTTAATTTTTCTTTTAAAATAATTTTTACTATTTTTATAAAATAACAGGGGAAAACTGGCTATTTCAATTTTGGCCACATTTCATTTCAATTATAGCCTCAATTTTGTTTTAATCTTAAACCCAATCAGCCCCAATCCTAATGCCCAATTAGGACAGTCCAATTCCAATTTAACCCAACCCCTGACCCATTAACCTAAACCCGCCCGAGATCCCCTTTAATCCAGGCCGTTGATCCTTTTGATCAACAGCCACAAATAATCCTTTTCTTTTTAATTCCAAACGACCTAACCCTAACCCTCTTTTCTCTCAGACAGTCGCCCCCAAACTCTCTCCTTCTCTCAAACTCTCTCTAGCACTCGTAACCATAATCGCCTCCCTCGTCTTATCCGGTCAATCTCATCGGAGTCCATGGCTTCTCAGGCCTTGGACGTCCTGTACTCACCTTAGTTTCCCTCAGGCCTTGGTCGTTAGAGTCATTCCGAGGTCCGACCTCAATGGTGTCCGAGCAGATCCTCCACGGATCTGTAGTTCTATGGCCTCTCCGGCCGTGTTCCGGCGTGTTCGAGCTTTAAGAGCCTAGCTATGGCTCAGTTATATTCGAGACCAGACCCTTTCCAAGCCTTCTCATTTCTAGGGTTTCTCAGAAACCCTAAACTATTCAATGTTCTTTCTTTATTTATTTGCCTAGATCTATGTTAAACCTATGCTATATTTGACTTTTTGATTGTTTTCGCCAAATTTTCTTTTTAAAATCATTGGTTTTTCAAACTAGGGTTTTTGAAAGCCTTTCGATTCTTGTTGTTCTTTTCTTTTAGATGTTTTTCTGTATTATGCTCATATGTTTTCCTCCTCCATTACGCATGTATTGTCTTTCTACTTTCATATGTATGCTCACATGATTAGTCTGTTTTTCTCACTCTTCTACCATGCATATTTACTACTGAGTTTCCTGATGTTTTGCTTTCCTGAACTATGTTCATGTTCTTGTTAAGCATGTTTTCTTAAATTCCAAAGTTTTCTGAGCATGTTCTTCATGCCTTAAAGTGGTTTCCTTTTTTTGATTGTTTCAAGCCTGCTATTGTATTTTGCCTGATTCTCATGAGACTCCTTGAGTCTGTTCACTTGCCTTCTCGTTTCTGTGTTTGATTCGATGGGGAAACCCTAGAATTTGGGGGTTTTCTTAGTAAATTGAATTAGGGCTCCACTTTGGGGACCCTATAGCTTCAGACTCACTATGAGTGTCTAGATGAACTCGTATTCTTTTATGATTCTGAACACTTCAATGTTAGACTCTTCTATTTGAATTGCTTGCTTTATATACGAGAACCCCCCCCCCCCCTTTTCAAGGTTTTTTTTTGGCTTGCTGGATTGATTTTGGATCCCTTTGATCAGGTCTTGATTGATTGCCATTGGTTTTCTTTCGTTAAGCCTTCTCTACCTAATTCTGGTTTGGTTCATTCGATTTAAAACTTGGTACTTTGATTTTGTTAATTGTTTGATTGATTCCCTTTCCTTTATCTTTACAAATCAAGTACTATTGAAACCTTTCCTTAAATATACCTCGTGTATTTTCCCTTCTTATGATACTGTGAAGGATTTTATTCAAATTTCCTTTCCTTGTTTACACTTTTCCGTTTGAAATTAAATCCCTTGAATAAAGGGAGAATATTTGAGACTGCTTTTTAAATAGATTTTCTTACCTTTTTCTTACTTTTTTTCTACACTATAAAATAGGCTGCCCTTCTACACTTTTACACACGAACACAGAATACCATCTGAGTTCACAATTCACGTCACTTAAATTCTCTCTTTCTGATACTTACACTGTTGTGGACTTTGCTCATTTTCTTCTTCACTCTTTGCTTCTATACCGGTATGTTTCAATTAGGTTATATGCCTCAAGAACAATGTGTTAATTCTGCCCATCTGTTTTAGCATACTATAAGATGACCCTTTTTTCCTTTATAGTCCAGTATCTAAATAATCTATGCAGTTGTTTGTTTGTTGTGAATCTGATGCTTTATGAATTCCCTTCCCCTTCACCCCCCTTTGTATGTGAGTTTATGTTCAAGGCATAATAGCACCCCAATACTGTTGTGTATGATTCTTTGAACTCCTTAACTCGACCAATTCCCATTTCCTATTTTCCCATTATGTGTTTGAGCCTTGACTTAAGTCTGATAGTGTCCTAATCACTATCCAGACCTCTGTCTGACCTTCAAAAGGTCTGCTCCTAACTTGTTCATCTAAACAAGTGGTCAGGGGTGTGCCAGCCTACTTTATGGCTAGGTATGACCACCACCTGTCATGGCCTCCTAATTCCCCTTTCACTTTGCACTTACTCCTAGCTATAAGTTCTGCCCCTCTCTTGCAAGCCACGCTTTGGGACCCTTGAGCTCCCTCTGAACTTGGATGCCTGAGGGCTGGCTATTCCACATTGCACCACTCTATTCATAATGGCATCCTGGGTGTAAGCAATGCCTGGAATCCCTTAGATTCCTTGGAACTTTGAAACACCCTGGACAATGAGAAGGCTTTGGAGATCTGGACCATCAGAGTTGGTTACAAACATAGTATTGGACATTAAGATTGAATTATTGCTGCTTGGATCTAGTTGTTAGTTTTGATGTATTTTCTTATTATTTTAGCTGATTCATTGATTTGTAATAACTTGTATAAAACTCGGGGAATCTAGTAAAAGGCTGTGGGAGGGGTTTTACTTTCTAGCATCAATAAAGGGTAGATATCATGACTTTAGGGCTTTGATTTTTTTTCTTACTAGAAATCCTGCACATAAGACGGTTCGATGTTTCTGATTCAAGTCACCTAGATGCCACGACTATATGGTTTAACGTTCAAATATGATATAAGTCATCTAGAAATTCTGCCTACATGGATTAATGTTTAGTCATATTGCAAGTCACTATAGATCCTGCCTATAGGACCTTAACGTTCATGTAACCAGTATATATAGAAATCCTGCCTATAGGGAATGCATATGCGTTAGGAAAACTGTAGGGTAATCCAATAATCACTTATTCTTACCAGTTCTTAACAGGCTTTTTAAAATCAAATATAGATATCATGACTATAGGATTTCGCATCAAACTCATCCAATTCTTCTTAAGCAATAAAAATTTGTTAACTGGTCCTTAACGTCTTAATGTTTTCAGCCTTAATCTTTTGACAAAATTCTTTTGAATCAGTATACATTTGAGTTCTTCAAACCAACACCTTTGCTGAAATGGTTTCTTTCTAAAATTCTGCCTAAACATTTTCCAACTAAGTTTTGGTCTTCCTGAAATTGTCTTTAAAACAGTTCTGCAGCTTACTCTTTCCTTAAGTATTTCTG
>MU725282.1:42906-76785 GCA_026770625.1 Nicotiana glauca
AGTATACATTTGAGTTCTTCAAACCAACACCTTTGCTGAAATGGTTTCTTTCTAAAATTCTGCCTAAACATTTTCCAACTAAGTTTTGGTCTTCCTGAAATTGTCTTTAAAACAATTTTGCAGCTTACTCTTTCCTTAAGTATTTCTGACTCTAGAATTCCTTCTATGGTTTACACTCATGATTCTTTTAGAATTTATTTCTAAACTGACTGCAGTCTGTACTTTCCGACATCAGACTACTTTTCTGAAACTAGTACTTTTCTAAATCACTCGCTTAAAATACCTTGAGTTCTGACAAGTGGATCCAAGTTGCATAATACGGGCTTCTTGTCTAAACGTATGTATTGAACCAATCTGCCCGCTGCTTAATTTTTAATTTTTAAAGACCAAACCAGTGTGTGTAAAGGCATGTCAAACTATATGTTATCTGATTTATGGGGTTTATGTGAGCCTTGCCTGTTTGTTTGTTCATTCCCCCTACTTGTTACTTTCTTTTTGAATGTCGATTAGAATTTTTGTCCTTTAAACTCCATAAAGGCCCCATCCCTTTCTTCCCCTTTTAGGATTAGAAGTCCTAATACCCCAGTACTGATATTTGGGATGGATAATAGCATGCAATAGGCAAACGATACCGTTCTGCGCTCCAATACCTTAACGGGGTGGGAAGGGTATACATGGAGATGATGATTGCACAATAACACTATGCGTACAATCAGGTGCCGGTGTTGTGAGAATGATCCATGTAATATATATAAACCTAGGACCCCCTTTCCTCTTTATTAGTTTAATAATTTTTTCAGAAATTTTAAAAGTTGTCCAGTCTTCAACTTCCGTTCCTTGTACTTCTTTTAAGTTACTTGTACCAATTATTTAACCCCTTTCCTTTACTTGTGTATCTCTTCTTTAATCACAAAAACTATTTCCTTCCAAATTTTAGCACTTCTAAATCCTTTTCACATGCTTATTTGTAATTTTTCCCATGTTTGCATGCTTGTTTGTTTATTTGTTTGCTTGCATTTAAAGTCACAATTGTTGTATGGATGGGAACAACACTAGTTGATCTTGACGGATGCCTAACACCGTCCCCTCGAGTTAATTTCAAGCCCTTACCCAAACTTTGGTTTTTATCTTTGTTTCTTTTAAAGTATCCTAATGCGCAATAATCACTAGGTGGCGACTCTCCAAACCCTCAAAACCTAATTCCCAAAGTGGGAAAAGAGTTGTCCTCCCAAAGTGTCATGAACACGATTTCGCTCTTTAGAAAAAGGGGGCGTCGACAAGCTCCAACCCTTATGTCCCCCCAAAAGGTCAATATGCAAATCAAGGGTCGTCGAGTGAGTCAGAGTTAGAAAGCATGCTTGAAAGTGTGTTGCAAAACCAAGAGAAGTCTGACGCATCCATAAGAAACATGACCGAAGTTGTTGGCTCTCACACCGCATCTATCCAAAAGCTAGAGATGCAAATGAGAGACCTTTCAAGAGATCAAAACCCAAAGCAAAAAGGGAAACTTCCTAGTGATACCATTGTGAACCCGAAGAGTGGTGGAGGTGGCTCAACCTCTCACGCATGGAAATAACTACAAGAAGTGGGAAGGTTTTACAAGGTGACATTGAACAAGAGGTTGTTGGGGAAGGAGTCGAACAAGAAGTTGAAGCTGAAGAGCAAGGGGTTGTTGAAGTTGAAAGGGTGCCGGAAAAAGAAAAGGTGCAAGAAGTAATCCAAGAAAAGGTGAAGGAAAAGGAGAAGGAGACATAAAAAGCTCCACTTCCTATTCCTAGACCTCCTCTTCCTTTTCCTCAAAGACTTATTCGAAGGGTTGATGATAGCAAGCTTGAGAAATTTTATGATATCTTTAAGTAACTATCGGTGAACATACCATTCTTGGAAGCTTTCCAAGAAATGTCGGGGTTTGCCAAATATTTGAAGGATTTGATCACCAAAAAGAGGAACACAAAGAATGAAGTAGTAAATATGACTCATCGGGTTAGCTCCATTATTGCAACAAGCCCCGTCCAAAAGAAAGAGGACCCGAGAGCATTTACTATCCCGTGTACTATCGGAGAGCGTGATTTTGGAAGATCCATTTATGACAATAGGGCTAGCATCAACTTCATGCCAATTGCCATTTACAAGCAAGTGGGACTAGGGATGCCAAGGCCAACAAGCATGAGGTTACAAATGGCGGATCGATCTATTAAGCGACCAGTAGGCATTATTGATGATGTGATTGTGAAAATTGGAGAATTCAATTTACCCGCCGACTTTGTGATTCTTGATAGTGCTGTAGATAAATAAATCCCTATCATCTTGGGGAGACCATTCCTAGCCACGGGAAGAGCACTCATGGATTCAGAGCGAAATGAAATTAAGTTCCGGATGAATGATGAAGAAGTCACATTTCAAGCGAGCAAGGGTATGGAGTTACCCCACGAGTATGAGAGAATTTCGGTGATAGATGTGGTTGATGAGGTAGAAGATGTCGTCGAATTGAAGAAGATCAATGCCTTGGTGAGGCATTGGCGGCTATCTTTGTAAACTTTGATGGTGAGGACATGGATGGGTACATGGAGTCGGTAAATGCATTGGAGGATCTTGGATCATACACTTACACTCCGGCAAAGCTTTCTCTTGACTTGGAAAATAGGGCCACACTTCCCGCCAAGCCATCAAATTAAGCTACCGCAACTAGAGCTCAAGCCTCTCCCGCCGCACTTAAGGTATAAATTTCTTAGCTCTAATGAGACTTTACCTGTAATCATTTTATCTTTGTTAAATGATGTGCAAGTAAACCAATTGTTTGTGGTCTTGAAACAACACATGCAAGCCATTGGATTGACTATTGCGGACATCCGTGGGATCCCCGCGGGAATTTGTGAACATAAAATCCAATTGGAGAGCGAGACAAAGCCAAGTGTGGAACATCAAAGGCGGTTGAACCCGTCAATGCAAGAGGTCGTAAAGAAGGAGATTATGAAGTGGTTGGAAGCCGGGGTAGTTTACCCCATTGCGGATAGTTCGTGGGTGAGCCCAGTACAATGTGTGCCAAAAAAGGGTGGCATTACCGTGATCGAGAATGAGAAGAATGAGCTCATCCCAACACGAACCGTGACCGAATGGCGAGTTTGTATGGACTATCGGAAGATTAACAATGCAACTTGCAGAGATCACTTCCCTATGCCTTTTATTGATCAAATGCTTGATCGTCTAGTAGGGAGGTCATTCTATTGTTTCTTCGATGGGTACTCCGGCTACAATCAAATCAGCATCACTTTGGGAGATCAAGATAAAACTACTTTCACTTGCCCATATGCCACATTTGCTTTTAGTCGGATGCCATTTGGTTTGTGCAATTCTCCGGCTACCTTCCAAAGGTGTATGATGTCCATATTCTCAGACGTGGTTGAGGATTTTCTTGAAGTCTTCATGGACGATTTCTCGGTGGTTGGTGATTCATTTGGGCACTGTCTTAACAACCTTAGACAAGTTCTCAAGAGATGAGAAGAAACAAAGCTTGTGCTAAACTGGGAGAAGTGTCACTTCATGGTTGACGAAGGCATTATGCTTGGGCACAAAATTTCAAAGCATGGTATTGAATTCGACTGGGCAAAGATTGAGATTATTTCAAAGCTTCCTCCACCGACTTCCGTGAAAGGTGTTAGGAGTTTTCTAGGGCATGATAGGTTTTACATGCGCTTCATCAAAGACTTTTCTAAGACCGCTAACCCCATGTACAAATTCCTCGAAAAGGATGCCAAGTTTGTGTTTGACGAGAATTGTCTTAAAGCTTTTGAGGAGTTAAAGCAAAGGCTCACCACGACATCCATCATTGTCACGTCCGATTGGTCATTTCCCTTCGAGCTTATGTGTGACGCTAGTGGTGTAGCCATTAGTGCAATGCTTGGCCAGCGTCACAATAAAGTTCTCCACCCGGTGTACTATACAAGTAAAACTCTCAATGGGGCACAAATGAATTACACGGTAACTGAGCAAGAGCTTCATGTTATTGTTTATGCTTTTGAAAAATTCCGGGCCTATTTGTTGGGGTCCAAGGTGGTGGTATACACAGATCATGCGGCTCTTCGTTATCTCATGGCAAAGAAGGATGCAAAGCCTCGATTGATTTGACGGGTCTTGTTGTTGCAAGAATTTCACTTTGAGATCAAGGATCGCAAAGGGACGCAAAATCAAGTGGCAGATCATTTGTCATGGCTTGAAGTGGCAGGGAGACCAAAGGGAGATCTTGAAATCAATGATGCATTCCCGGATGAGCACATATTGGCATTATCTAGCACTTTTGCTCCCTTGTATGCCGATATTGCTAACTACTTGGTTAGTGACCTTATCCCGGACGGATTGGAATCGTATCAAAGAAAGAAATTTTTGAGAGACTGTCGGCAATACTATTGGAAGGAACCATACTTGTTCCGTGTGTGTGCTGACAATATTATCAGAAGGTGTGTTCCCGAAGAAGAGGTTATGTCGATTCTCAAGGCATGCCATGATTCACCTGTTGGGGGTCATCATGGAGGAAATTGAACGGTAGCTAAAGTTCTTGAATGTGGATATTGTTGGCCTTCCATCTACCATGATGCTAATCAAATCGTCAAAGCTTGCGATCAATGTCAACGAGAAGGTTCAATATCCAAGAGGCATGAAATGCCAATGCACTTTGTGATGGAGATAGAGATCTTTGACGTGTGGGGATCGACTTCATGGGTCCCTTTGTAAGTTCTTGTGGAATGAAATACATCTTGGTAGCTGTGGACTACGTGTCCAAATGGGTTGAAGCAGTTGCCTTACCAAACAATGAGACGAGGAGTGTGACCGCTTTCTTGAAGAAAGACATATTCACGCGGTTTGGCACCCCTAGAGCCATTCTTAGTGACGGTAGATCTCATTTCTGTAACAAGGCTTTTGTGGGGCTACTTGAGAATTATGGCGTAAAGCACAAGGTCACCACACCCTATCATCCGCAGTCAAGTGGTCAAGTTGAGGTTTCCAACCGGGAGATCAAGAGCATCTTAGCAAAAACTGTGAACGCAAATATGACCAACTGGTCAACGAAGCTAGATGATGCATTGTGGGCATACCGCACGACCTACAAAACTCCTATTGGTACTTCTCCTTATCGGCTAGTCTTTGGTAAAGCATGTCATCTACCCGTGGAGTTGGAGCACAAAGCTATGTGGGCATTGAAAAGACTGAACTTAGACTGGGCTGAGGCTTCCAATTTGAGGTTGACGCAACTCAATGAAATGGAGGAATTATGATTCCATGCTTATGAAAGTGCAGATGTGTACAAAGAACGGATGAAGTTTGTCCATGACAAGAAGATCGTGAAAAGAGAGTTTAAGGCGGGTGATTTGGTCTTGCTTTTCAATTCGAGGCTAAAATTGTTTCCAGACTAGCTTAAATCAAAATGGTCCGGTCCATTCAAGGTGGTGACTGTCTTGCCTTATGGAGCGGTGGAATTAGAGTCAACAGATGGGTCCTGGATATTCAAGGTAAATGGCCAACGCATCAATCATTATTTGGGCACTGATGGTGAAAAACATTTGGTGGAGCAGCTGGCTCTCAAATATCGTCCATGCCCGACCATTGAGTGAAATTAAAAGAACAACAATTCCATCGTGTCGCGACGTTAAATCAAGCACTTCATGGGAGGCAACCTTGTGTGGTAACACACTTTTATTCCTTGAATTTTTCAATTTTTGGTAGATAGATTTATTTGAGCAATTCAAAGTGTGTGTTAGAGTGAAGGGGGTTTAAAAGATCTCAACACTTGGTAAGGACGCAAAAAATTCGAAGAAAAGGAACAAGGTGAATTCTACGGTAGGAATGCAGTTGCATTGTTGTTATGCAGAACGCATTTTGACCGCAAACATAGGCAAAAAGTTTTTCCAAAATTGGAGTTCAATATTCGGTGGAACGGCGCACTCTACGGTCTGCATTTTACTTATGCGACCGCATTGTGCACCACAGACCCTTCTTTCTCAGCTTACTCTTTAAAAGCACCGCATAACACATATGCGGTCGTATAGTGTGTTATGCGGAGAAGTATCCACCGCAGACTTGCCAGGTAAGTTTTGCACATCTCTCACTCACTTAACAAAAACAAACTAAAAGGAAAAACAAACCAAAAAAAGAGAAAAAGACAAAAGAGGAACTCGATCGAGCCCCAAACTGAGACGAATCAAAATCATCCAAGGACTCCATTTCTTACCCTTGTACCCTCTTCTGGTATGCAATCCGTTTCTTCCCTCAGTATGTTTTTAATTTCTTTGTGGTTTCAGAGGTCGTTTTTGTTTAATCTTGTACAAATGGTTAGATTAGGATTTTGTGTAGTTTTTTCTTGCCGGGGTAAGTTCTTCTGGGCTAAAAATGATGTGGGGTAAGAGGTAGAACTAAAATAGGCCGCCATTGTTGAATACTAGGGTGAAGTGTTAAAAACGATGACTTCTGCGGCCCACATTTGTAAAATGTGGTCCGCAATTTAGTCGTAGAATCAGCCCTAGGTCCTCTGAGGACGATGGCAAAATTCGGTGGATATGCGGTCGCAGAACTCAAATGCGGTCCGCATACCCACCGTAGAGTTGAACAGAACCGCTGTGAATGAGCCTTGCATTATGTGGCCATTATGCGATCACATTCTTCACTTTGCAGTGAGTTATGCGATCGTATTTAGAGATTTATGTTTTGGGTACATCCAGTCTGTGATGGTTATGCGGTCCGCATAGTGGTTATGCAACCGCATAACCCACCGCAGATTGAACCTATTTTGTAGCCATCAATTTTGCGATGACTCTGCGGTCCGCATTTTGGTTTTGCGACCGCAGAGTACGCCGCACTTTGAACTTCTTCTTTAAATTTCTTCTGCGTTTATTTCACTGTGTTTCTATTGGCCCTCACATTTCCCCCTATGCAGATATGGCTCCCAGGCAAAAACATACCATAGCAAAGCCACCCTCGGGTCAATCCAAATCAAAGCGACCAAGGACGGAATCTCAAGCACCTTGTCCCTCCCAGTCTGATAAGGAGGGGCCCACACCTGAGGTTGATCTACTAGCCAAAGCGCGGAGGAAACACGGAAATAACTTCCACCTCCACTTGGGAGTTGAGGGTTCTAAGGAAAGATACAAAGAGGGGTTGATAAAGCGGAAGCTCCTGGCAGAGAAGTAGCTCAGTTTAAATGGGCTGAAAGAGTAATACCTCCACATCCTAGAAAATATCAAGAAGAGGAAATGGCAGTCCTTCATTGAGCCACCGGCTGAATACAACGAATCCATTGTTCGGGAATTTTATGCATCGTATGGGGCCTCTAGGAACAAGCACCAAAAACGAAATAGAGAATTCACTAGTGAAGTGCTACTCCGAGGGAAAACATTCTTCTGCCATGGCACTACCATAAACGATGTATATATCCCAGACTGGAGTTCTGGCACCGCAGAATATGCTAAGAAGTTTGAGAACCGGGAAAGTGAAAGAGGGTGGATTGCCTCCATAATTGCAAAGGGAACCCCGGCCTGGATCAACCCTGGCCAGAAGATCTACAAGGAAAGTTTGTCAAGAGAGGGTCGTTTCTGCCTTGCATTCCTCACTTTTAGATTGATACCAACTCAGAACGAAACGGAGATTGCCATTGAGATGGAAATTCTCATTGCATGCATCATGGCTGGTATTAAGATAGATGTAGGGGAAATGATATATCAGGAGATAGGGATCGGGTCCATACAAAAAGCTACCTCACTTCTATTCCCTTCCTTGATCACAACTCTATGCAAGGCTGCGGGAGTCCCGGTCGATGACCGCCACGACAAACAAGGCAAGGAGCCAGGGGTCATTGATATCACTCGCCTTAGTGATGCTGCTATCCCAGGAATGGTCCCAAGTCAGGCACAAATTACTGCAGAGCCATCAGATTCCCAGCCTACTGAGATCCCTTCAGCTACTGAGGCACCATCTTCCGCACCCCAGTCTGCCTCTCAAGCCACTACTCCCCAGCCTGCTACGGCCATCCCTGCTGTCTCCAAGCTTGGTATATTGGCTCAGCATGCCAATACTAAAGTTGACCAACTTCTGAAGACATTGCCGAGTCTTATAAAGCAAGCCCTAACCCCCATGCAAGCCTCAGTGACATCCATTCAGCAGCAGCAGTCAGAATATGCAGAGCGTTTGCAGCAAGTTGAGCTGCGGGTGGAGATGATAGAGTGGGGCGAAGTGAGTGGGTTTCCTACACTCAAGATGAAGGTTGCTGCTATGAAGGTTGAATTCTAAAAAATGAAGAATTTGGAATTTGACCTATCATCCCTCCTCCCCACAGCTGATGATCAGGGTACAGGTCCAGCGCCTCCAGATTTGGGTCTTGACTTTGCGACATTGATGACTGGGCCTGTCCTTCCTACCCTCGTAGCTTCCAAAACTACTGCTCCTCCAGCTCCTATTGTGATCCCTTCTAAGGAGGACACCGGAGGTTATGATAAATCGGAGGATGAGGAGGATGAGGAGAGTTCAGGGTATTCGAGTGATGAAGTCCCTCAAGATAAGGGAAAGCAGATTGTTGATGCCTCAGTTGAGGATGCTACTCTTGAGAAGGCTGCCGGTGACAAAGCGGAGCAAGTAGATATCCAGCAGGTGATCAGGAGGTCTTTAGTAGATCAGGCCATTCTTGCAGCCCCGGTGACCACCCCATTATCAGTGGGTAAGGCCAGCAGTTCACAGGCTCCAGCACCTGCACCATCTACTCTTGACCAGCCTGAGTGCATCATTTTTCCAGCTCCAGCTCCAGCCCCAGCCCCGACTCCTACTCTTGACCAGCCTGAGTGTATCACTTCTCAGATCGAGCTTCCATCAGTCCCAGTCCGCACATCTGAGGGTGACCCATCCAGCATTCAGCTAGTTACTGACTCTCATAGCACTTAGTGTGCCTCAGGGAGCTTCACCTCTAACTCATCGCTCTATCTTTATGCATTGGGGACAATGCATGCTTTAGGTTGGGGGTAGAAGGTAGCATTGTGGGTATTGTTGTGTAGATATTCTTGTCTGATATTGGAAGTTAGAATTGGAATCTTTGTATACATGCATATCAGTAGTTTAACCATCAAACTCATGTACTTATGCGTATCGTGTGTTCTGTATATATTGGTATGACTTAGGAACATGAGTTGTGTTTTTAATGATGATGTTAATATTAGTGTTTACTTTGTGTTCATAATAGTGTTGTATTCATAATGGTGTTGTTAATGTTAGTATTCATCGTTATCCTTACATAAGAAAAACAACAAAAACAAGTATATAGTGATTAGGAATCAATCCCCTTTGGTTTTGCTTAGGACGGTTCTTTTCCAAAGGTGTAATAGTAGAACCAGGAGAGTAGGATGAATCATTTTGACTAGTTTGGTGTAACTGCATAGCATCAAGCATGTATGTTTGTACATAGCATATACCCTTCTGCATGTTTAAAAAAAAATCAACTATGTGAACATATACCTATGATGCAAGCATTGAATACCAAGTGTTGGCTCGAAAGCATCAAGCTATGCGAGTGAAATAGTTCATGTACCATGTGAGTGCGAGTTTCCTGTGTGGATATAATTCTTGTGCGTACTTCTATCATCCAGAACTTGCCTGGTTGGTCTTTCAATGCTAATGATAGTATGTTTGGTTGGAAGGATGACCTTAGGCATTCTTTGTCTCAATTGCTAAACTTCTGTAGCCTTTCAAGCCGACCTGTATATAAATAATATCACTAGTACCCAATTTGAGCCTTTTCTTTGGCCAACTCATTACAAACTTTTCCCTTTTTGGAAAAATAATCCCCTTTTTTGAATCCTTTCCTCCTTAAACATTGAGAATGAGGCTAAAAGCCTTGGGGGTGGTGTCATAGTAGAGATTGGTAAGGTTGTAAGTTGAGTTAGAACCACATGCCTCAGAACTATTTGTTTCAGATTATTCAAGCTCCTATATATAAAAAAAAGACAGAAAGAAGGAGAAAACATGTAGATGTATATAAAGTAGGGAGCTTTCAATAACAATTAGAAGAGGCATGTAAGGTTGTTCTATATGGGAACCTAGATGAATGTGAAGATATGGGGGTTTGAAAAGAAGCAATGGGCATAAGAATGAAACAATGTGTGTAGTGTTCAAGGAAGGTAAAGTCACTTGTACCCAAATGCTCATCCAACCTTGCCCTGAGACCTACATTACAAGTAAAAAAAAAGGCCTTATAGGACCTCCAACCGAACATTCTGGAATAAGCGATGAACTAAAAGAATGGCAAGCTTATGGTATGAAATGATATAGCACTTGAAGTTCTTTATGAGAGTGAGTGTGTTTGTGAAATGTCCCTTTTTGTTGTCATTATAAATATTGTGATTTTGGGACCTTCTCTCTAGTAAGGGTACATGAACTGTGGAGTGAAGCAAACGTAGGCTTTTGAGTCAAATGCAATTGCGCTCACTTGAGAATAACATTTTGTCGCATTGTCTGAGGCTCAGGATTCACAAGTTGACTAGTTTTTCCATGTATACATCATCTGTTCAGGAAGGATAAAACAATTGTAAATGCATGCTTGAGATGCTAGCAATGAACACCACCCGTAGTCACTATCATTTCAGGTTTTGTACATAGAGTCTAGGGTAGGCTAAGTTGTTTTAGTTGCTTGAGGACAAGCAAGAGTTTAAGTTGGGTGTTGATGTGCTGGAGAATTTTGGCACATTTCAATACTAATTGCTTAGATTTTAGCTTATTTTAATGCAATTATAACCGATACTTATGTAGTTTTGTTACTTCTACAGTACATAAGGAAGGGGAACTCAAGAACATGGAAATGGAAGTAAAAAGACAAGAAAAGAGCAAATGTTGCACAAATGTTGATCTACGGTTCACTATGCGATCGCAGATCAGACATGCGAGCCGCATAATGGACAAAAGAATCGCAGACTGAAGCAGAGACCTGAGCCTAATTTCAAGTGAAGAATGCGGTTCAAGATGCGACCACAGAATCAAAATGCGGTCCGCATAGTGATCGCATAACCAACCATGAAGATTACTGAAGGTCAAAGATGCGAGACAAAATGTGGCCGCATAACTCAAATGCGGACCGCATAATGGTAATGCGATGAAGACATGTATGACTGGGGTTTTAATCTGCGGTTTGGGTGTTCAAAATGCGGACCGCATACTTGTTCTGTGACAAGAATGAGGTCGCATATCGGACCTGAAAGGGCAATTTTGTCCATTTTCTTTCTCGATTTTTGCCCCACTATAAATAGTTTTATGAAGCATTTGTGGGCTCATCTTGTCTAGTCTTTACACTACATTCCACGACATAATATTCTTGCTTTTCTTTGGAAGCTTTTGGTTGAAGTTTCCCGACTTTGTAAGCATTCATGGCATTAAATATTAGTTGGTCCTTGTATTTTAGCGTGTGTAGCTAACTTTAAATACTAAGGTTGTGGACCCTAAATGGGTGTTATGTTAATGGGTGTTTAACATTGAATATATATATAATGGTTGGTTGATATTTGTTTACTTCTCATTCTTCATTTATTGTTGGTGGTTGCAAACATTAACAAAAGCCATTAAATTCTTGCTTTGCTTGGGAAAGTGGGTTAGAATATGGTAGAAGTAGATATCAATGACTTAAGGCTTTAAACCTATTTTAATAAAATCTCTTAGGAATAAGTGGGTTTTAGTTGGCATACGTTGATGATTCTTCATTGCAACTCTTTTACATTTGGGAAAATTATAAAGAGGAAATACAACTCAACTGTTGGGAAATATTGGTAGTACATTAGGCATTATTTGCATATCAAAAAGAACTTTCCATTAGAAATATATCATATTAACACCTATACACATTACACTTCATTAAAGGGGACACAACCTTGGTTGCTTAATCAAATTGATCACTTGTTAAACATTTCAATTAGTTGTTACTTCAAATCAAACTCCTTACATACTCTTGTTACCACAAACCACTATTTTGTTAATATTAACTGAATAGAGATAAGACTTTAGTTGAGCAACACACTGAACAAGTAACCTTTTCACACCTATTCCCTGTGGGATTCGACCCCAACCTTGTTGGGTTATTATATTTGACACGACTTCCTTACACTCTTAATTACAGTGTAATTTGAGCGTATCAAGCAGCAACCACTTCACAGGCCGGGGGAGGCAATCAGACCTCCGCATCTCGCACACTTGAGCAGGGATTACAGGGGTTACAGACTCCATAGGCACCTCCAGCTCTGCCAGTGGTACCAGTTCAGGATTATAGGGTTCTAGTTATGCCCGAGGACAAGCAGCGTCACCTCGAGAGGTTTGGTAAGCTCCATCCTCCAATATTTAGTGGATCTGAGAGCGAGGATGCCCAGGTTTTTATCGATAGATGTCAGTGGATGCTCTGTACAGCGGAAATTCTTGAATCTAGAGGTGTGGCTTTTACTACTTTTTAGTTTACTGGAGGTGCCTTCACTTGGTGGGAGGCATATGAGCGGTGTAGGCCGGTTGGTGCAGCACCTTTGACTTAGCAGGATTTCTCCACTCTCTTCTTGGAGAAGTATGTACCACAGTCCTGCAGAAAGGATTTGCGCAGACAGTTTGAGGGACTACGACAAGGAGAGATGTTAGTGACACAATATGAGATGAGATTTTCTGAGCTGTCTCAACATGCAATTTTGTTGGTTCCGACAGACCATGAGCGTATCTGGAGGTTTGTTGATGATCTCTACTACCCTCTTCGTATTCTTATGACTAAAGAGAGATTGTTGTGTGCTACATTTAAGGAGGTGGTGGATATAGCTCGAGATATTGAGTCGGTTCGCCACCGAGATTGAGATGAGAGAGTGGCCAAAAGGCCTCGAGGTTTTGGTAGTTACAGTGGCGCTCCTTCGAGGGGCCAGTTCCAACAGGGTCGAGGTCACTCTTTCAGGACCGCTCAGTCAGCTTGACCTGAGTATCGAGGTAGATCTTCTAGTCGTGGTTATCAGGGTTCTCAGCAGAGTCAACTATCTCTCAGTGCCTTTCCAGGATAGAGTTCGTCTCGTGCGTAATCTGCATAGGGTTCTTCCAGGCTGAGCGCATTAGCTAGTCACTCTAGTGTGAGGGGTTCCCTTTAGTCCCAGTTCCCAACACCCGAAAGTTTCTATGAGTGTGGAGAGTTTGGGCATATGCAGAGGGAGTGTCCTCGTCATGCTGCTAGCTCATCTCAGTAGAGAGGTCAGCCCTAATCTTCTGGTCCAGTTTCTTCAGCACCCACCCCTCCAGCTAGGTGTGAGGGTCAGGCAGCCAGGGGCCACCCCAGAGGTACACGTCGATCGAGCGGTGGTCAGGCCCACTTTTATGCTCTTCAGGGCAGGACAGACGCTACTACTTCGGATATTGTTATCACAGGTATTATTTCAATCTGTCACAGGGATGCCTCAGTCTTATTTGATCTGGTTCCACCTATTCCTATGTGTGTTCATATTTTTCTCATCATTTGGGTATGATCCGAGGGTGTCTTGCCTTACCTATTTATGTATCTACCCCGGTGGGTGATACTATAATTGTAGACCATGTATATCGGTCGTGTTTGGTGACTATTGGGGGTCTGGAGACCCGAGTTGATCTATTTCTATTGAGCATGGGGGATTTTGATTTTATTTTTGGCATGGACTGGTTATTTCTGTGTCATGCTATTCTGGACTGTCATGATAAGACAATCACTTTGGCTATACCGGGTGTTCCAAGGATCGAGTGGCGTGGCGTGACTGACTTTGTGCCTAGTAGGGTGATTTATTTCCTAAAGGCCCAACGTATGGTTGAGAAAGGTTGTCTATCATATTTGGCTTTTGTGAGGGATGTTTGAGCTGAGACTCCTAGCATTGATTCAGTCCTAGTTGTGAGGGAGTTTCCCGATATGTTTCTTGTAGACCTGTCGGGCATGCCACCGGACAAGGACATTGATTTTGGTCTTGACCTGGTGCCGGGAACTCAGCCTATTTCCATTCCTCCATATCGTAAGGCACCAGCAGAGTTGAAAGAGCTAAAGGATCAACTTTAGGAACTCCTAGATAAGGGGTTCATTCGGCCTGGTGTGTCACCGTGGGGTGCGCTAGTTCTGTTTGTGAAAAATAAAGATGGCACAATCAGAATGTGCATTGACTACAAGCAATTGAACAAAGTGGCAGTGAAGAACAAGTATCCCCTACCTCGTATAGATGATTTATTTGACCAGCTTCAGGGGGAAAGGGTATTCTCCAAGATTGATCTCCGTTCAGGCTATCACCAGTTGAAGATCAAGGATTCAGATATTATTAAGACTGCTTTCAAGACTAGATATGGGCACTATGAGTTCTTGTCATGTCTGTCGGGCTGACAAATACCCCAGCTGCATTCATGCATTTGATGAACATTGTATTTCGGCCGTATCTGGATTCATTCGTGATTGTTTTTATTGATGATATATTGGTGTACTCGTGTAGCCAGAAGTAGCACGCCCAACATTTGCGAGTGGTATTACAGAAAATGAGAGAGGAGAAGTTTTATGCAAAGTTCTCCAAGTGTGAGTTTTGGCTTGGGTCAGTGGCTTTCTTAGGACACGTGGTGTCTAGCGAGGCTATTTAGGTCGACCTGAAGAAGATAGAGGCGGTGAAGAGTTGGCCTAGACCGACCTCAGCCACAGATATTCGTAGTTTCCTTGGGTTAGCAGGTTATTATCGCCGGTTTGTTCAGGGATTTTCCTCTATTGCATCGCCCTAGACCAAGTTGACTCAGAAGGGTGATCTATTTGTGTGGTCGGATGAGTGCGAGGAGAGCTTTCAAAGCTCAAGAAAGAATTGACCACGGCTCTAATGTTGGTGTTGCTATCAGCTTCAGGTTCTTACACTGTATATTGTGATGCTTTGAGAGTTGGGATCGGATGTGTGTTGATATAGGAGGGTAGAGTTATTGCATATGCTTCTCGTCAGTTGAAGCCCCATGCAAAAAACTACCATGTGCATGATTTGGAGTTGGCTGTTATAGTTCATGCTTTAAAGATTTGGAGGCACTACTTGAATGGTGTATCTTCTGAGGTATTCACCGATCATCATAGTCTTCAACATCTAGTCAAGTAAAAGGATCTTAATTTGGGACAGTGGAGGTGGCTAGAGTTACTCAAGGATTATGATTACCATTTTGTATCACCAGAGGAAGGCCAATGTGGTGCCCGATGCTTTAAGTCGGAAGGCGGTTAGCATGGGGAGTTTGGCGTACATTCCAGTTGGGGAGAGGCCCTTTGTAGTTGATGTTCAGGCTTTGACCAATCGGATGGTGAGATTAGATATTTCAGAGCCTAGTCGGGTGTTGGCTTGTGTTGTTTCTCGGCCTTCCTTGTATGACCGCATCAGAGAGTGCCAGTATGATGATTCGCATTTGCTTGTCCTTAAGGACAGGGTTCAGCGTGATGATGCCAGGGATGTGACCATTGATAGTGATGGTGTATTGAGGATGTAGGGCCGGATTTGCATGCCCAATGTCGATGGGCTTCGGGATTTGATATTGGAAGAGGCCCACAACTCGCGGCATTCAATCCATCTAGGTGCCGCGAATATGTATCAGGATTTGAGGCAGCACTATTGGTGGAGAAGGATGAAGAAGGATATAGTGGGGTTTGTAGCTTGGTGTCCCAACTGTCAGCAGGATAAGTACGAGCATCAGAGGTCGGGCGGTGTACTTCAGCAGATGATTATTCTTGAGTGGAAGTGGGAGAGGATTACTATGGTTTTTGTGAGTGCTCTCCCTCGGACTTTGAAGAAGTTTGATTCGATTTGGGTGATATTGGATCGGCTGACCAAGTCCGCGCACTTCATTCTAGTATGTAATACTTATTCCTCGGAGCGGTTGGCAGGGATCTTTATCCGGGCGATTGTCTGATTGCATGGGGTTCCAGTGTCTATTATCTCAGATAGGGGTACTCAGTTAACTTCTCAGTTCTATAGTAAATTTTTGCGAGAGTTGGGAACGCATGTAGAGTTGAGCACAGTATTCTACCCTCAGACAGACGGACAGTCCGAGCGCACTATTTAGATATTGGAGGAAATGTTGTGTGCCTGTGTTATTGATTTTGGGGGTTATTGGGATGCGTTTTTGCCGCTTGTCGAGTTTGCCTACAACAACAATTATTAGTCGAGCATTTAGATGGCTCTGTATAAGGCGTTGTATGGGAGGCGATGTAGATCTCTTGTTGGATGGTTCGAGCCCGGTGAAGCTAGGTTACTGGGGATAGAGATGGTTCAGGATGCCTTAGAGAAGGTGAAGTTGATTCAGGAGAGGCTTCGTATAGCACTGTCACGTCAGAAGAATTATCCAGACTGGAAGGTTCGGGATATGTCCTATATGATAGGTGAGAAGGTCTTGCTGAAGGTTTCACCCATGAAGGGTGTTATGCAGTTTGGGAAGAAAGGGAAGCTGAGTCCGCGGTTCATTGGGCCTTTTGAGGTACTTAGGAGGATTGGGGAGGTGGCTTCTGAGCTTGCTTTGCCACACAGCTTCTCGAGCGTGCATTCGGTATTTCATGTATCTACGCTCCGGAAGTATGTTGGGGACCCGTCTCATGTATTGGACTTCAGCACTGTTCAGTTGGATGATGATTTGACCTATGATGTGGAGCCAGTGGCTATCTTCGGTCGTCATGTTTGAAAGTTGAGATCAAAGTATATAGCCTCAGTGAAGGTGCAGTGGAGAGGTCGGACCGTGGAGGAGGCTACTTGGGAGACCGAGCGGGAGATGTGAAGCAGATATCCTCACCTGTTTGAGGTTCCAGCTATGTTTTTTCACCCGCTCGAGAATGAGTGTTTGTTTTAGTTGGGGAGGATGTGATGACCCGGCCCGTCTTCATGTGAGTTACCGCCCCATTTCCCCCATCTTTTGTTTCTCTATGCTTCATCAGTAGTATTTGAGGTGATCGAGTTGAATTGGATTGGTTTTAGATGGGAATGAGACACTTGTTCTCTTTAAGGAAGGCTTGTTTTGGAAAAGTCAACTGGATGTTGACCTATGAGTTAGAGGGCTCGGATGGGATTCCTGGTGATTTGGCTATCTTTGGAGGATGATTTTTGACTTAGGAGTGTGATCGGAAGTGATTTTGGAGGTCCGGTGTAGAATTAGGCTTGAATTGGCGAAGTTAGTATTTTTGGCGAATTTCGGTTGGTAGGTGAGATTTTGATCCGAGGGTCGGAATGGAATTTCGGGAGTTGTTGTAGCTTCATTAGGTGATTTTGGATGTGTGTGCAAAATTTCATATCACTCAGAGGTGTTTTGGTCGGGTTTTTGATCAAATGCATAATTCAGAATTTTTGGAAGAACATGGGCTTGAATCTGATGTAATTTGATGGTTTTGGTGTTAATTGTTGTGTTTTGATGATTGGATCAAGTTTAAATGATGTTTTAGGATGGGTTGGCACTTTTGGTTGAGGTCCCGGGGGCCT
Organism: Nicotiana glauca; assembly: GCA_026770625.1. NCBI lineage: Eukaryota > Viridiplantae > Streptophyta > Magnoliopsida > Solanales > Solanaceae > Nicotiana > Nicotiana glauca. Next base: position 60,360 of record MU725282.1, read on the forward strand.
CGGGGTGATTTCGGATGGCTAATGGGATGAAATTTGGAGTTTGGAGATTGCAGATCATTGCTTGTATCTGGTATTTCTGCATCTGCGGAAAGGAACCGCAAAAGCGGTTGCACAAGTGCGGAGGAGAAGATCACAGGTGTGGTGATGGTTATGGAAGGAAGGAACCGCAGATACGGAAGGGAATCCGCATCTGCGCGGAAGGGAATCCGCATCTGCGAGACCGCAGATGCGGATGGTGAGTCGCAGAAGCGAAAGGGTCATAGTCAAGTGTTTTCGCAGAAGCGAAAGTTTGATCATGCATGTGGTGTCCGCAGATGTGGAAGGTAACCGCAAAAAGGTCTATGCTTTTAAGTGAGTATCCGCAGAAGCATAAATATAACAGCAGAAGCGGTAGCGCTGATGCGGAAATAGGGACCGTAGAAGGGGAATTCCCTGTTATCAGAAGGGTTTTAATGTTCATTTTTGTTACACGAAGCTTAGTCTATTTCGACCATTTTAAAGCAAGCTTGAGAGCTCTTCGACGGAATTGAAGGGCGATTTCGACTAGGTGTGATTGGAGGTAAGTTCCTTGGCCTAAATACATGAAATTATTTTAGATTTAACATGGAAATTGGTTGAAATTCTTCAAAAGAGGGTAAAGCTAGGGCTTGGAAATTTGGTGATTTAAAAATGGAATTTGAAGGGCCAAATGGACTCTGATTTTGGTAAATTTGATATACATAGACTGGTGGCGAGATAAGGAATTCGGCTATGTGAATTTTCTTATTTTTCGAGAAGTGGGCGCGGGGCTCGGGTTTTGCCAACTTCATGATTTTCGATTTTTTTCGAGTCTTTCCGATTGGGTTGTATTCCCTTAGCCTATTGTAACATATTATTTGCGATTTTGATCGGATTCGACGCTCGAGGAGGTTGATTTACGAGCCAATGGCATAGCGAGCTAGGATTTCGGCCTGCTTGAGGTGAGTAATGGTTATAAATGATGTTCTGAGGGTTTGAAACCTCAGATTTGCAGAACGTGGTGCTATATTGAGATGGACACATGTTGCATGATGAGTGTGGGTCTGTTACTGCTGGGGATTCGTACTTTGTCCATCCCGATTGATGACTCTACTGTATTTCGACTGAGACTTAATTAATATCATTGTATTTTGGGCTAGTGGCCTTGTTTGGGGCCTTGTGCCGACCTGTAGAACCCCTAGGGGGCATTTGCAATGGTTGACCTCACTTTACTTGTGGAAATCATAACCTCATTCATGTTCTTAACTGATAAATATAATATGAACCGGCTTTAGAAATTGGTAAATACTAATGAGAATAACTTGTGCGTTGGGAACTCTGTCATATCTGAGTGTGCCCGAGAGGCCAAGTCTATATTGACCGAGAGGGGTTGAGGATCCCATAGTAAGGGTATTTGATATATCTCGAATCGGGCTGCATGCCGCAGCAGTATATATACATATATGGATCAGACTGCACGCCGCAGTAGTGTATTATATGGATCGGACTACATGCCGCAGTAGTATATTGTATAGATCGGACTGCACGCCACAGTAGTATAGCGCTTGGGCTATAGGAGCCCCTCTAAAGTCTGCACACCCCTAGCGAGCGCAGTTGACTATTATTATTATTGGATCGGGATGCATGTCGCAGCAGTATATATATATATATATATATATATGGACCGAGCTTGTAACGACCCGACCGGTCGTTTTGAGCTCTAGAGCATTGCCTAGAAGTCTGGGGCCATGTACAACTTCATTTTAGGTATTATGACTTGTACGCGTGGTTGGAATTGAATTTCGGGAACTCAGAGTTGATTTGGAAAGAGAATTCTCATTTTGGAAGCTTAAAGTTGAAGGAATCAACTAGGATTGGAATTTTGAGTAAACAACCTCAGAATCGGGATCTGAAGGTTCCAGCAGGTTCGTATGATGATTTTGGATTTGGGCGTACGCCTGGATCGGGTTTTGGATGACCCGGGAGTGTTTTGGCGCCTATTGTGGAAGTTAACATTTTGGGAGAAATTTCTTAAAGTTTGGCTTGAAGTGCATTTCAGTGTTATCGATGTCCGTTTGGGATTCCGAGTCTGGGAATAGCTCCGTATAGTGATTCTGGAGTTGGGAGTGCGATCGAAAGTGAATTCTGAGGTCCGTAGGTCATTTTGGAGCCATTTGGCTAAAGATAGAAATTTGAAGGTTTTTGAGAAGTTTGACCGGAGGTGGACTTTTTGATATCGAGGTCGGAATCCGATTCCGAAAGTTGGAGTAGGTCTGTAATGTCGAATATGACTTGTGTACAAAATTTGAGGTCAATCGGACGTGATTTGATAGGTTTCGGCAACGGATGTGAAAGTTAGAAATTTCAAAGTTCATAAAGATGAATTTTGGTGCGATTCATGATTTCGACGTTGTTTGATGTGATTTGAAGCCTCGACTAAGTCCGTGATATGTTTCCAGACTTGTTGGCACTTTCGGACGGGGTCCCGAGGGGCTCGGGTGAGTTTCAGGGTGGTTTCAGACCATTTATAGGCCATTTATAACTGTTGGTTTGTGGCTACAGTAGTGTTCTATGCGATCGCGGGGAATTGGTCGTGATCACGGTGGGTAAGATGTGAGAAACGGGCCAGTGAATCGCGATCGCGGAAAGCTTTTCGCAATCGCGTAGAGTAAATATTCTGCTGCCTTGACTCGACTTTGAAGGCTCATATCACACAATCTATAAGGAATTTTGAGATGATATAAAAAGGAAAGTTGTATCCATTTGTGTCTAGTTTCTATAACAGTAAAATATTCATGATTTGGATTTGTGTACAAAGCGATATGGCTGTTACACTACAGGGTGTTCGGGAAGATGAAGAAGAAAGTTGTATCGCACATGGGCTGAATTTGTCAGATTATATCTAGAAATATATGAGGAATTGGGAAATTACCAACACATGAACGTTATATATCTTTGAGTCTAGTTTTCATAACATTTAACCATTTGTCATTTGGAGTTGTGTGCAAAGAGTTATGACTATTCTACTAGAGGTTTTCCGAAAGGCTGGGAAATTATTCTCTGCGATCGCGAAGAGTAAATTTTGTGCTGGAAAATTGTTCTCCGCAATCGCGAAGCATTTTCCGCGATTGCGATGAGTAAATACCTGAGCAGAATGGTATTTTAGCGGGTTTAGCTCATTTTTCTTCATTTTCTTCAAAGCCTAGACGATTTTTGGAGAGCTTTAAGAAGGGATTTCATCATCTATGTTAAGGTAAATTACTCCTACTCATTTCCAAGTTAAATACAAGATTATATCATAGAATTAGACATGAAAATTGTGGGAAAATTGGGATTTTTGGAAGAAAACCTAGAAACTTGATAAATTGGATTTTACCACGAATTTGAGCATGGAATTAGGAATAAATTATATATTTGATCTAGTGAAGCTATGGGTAGAGTATATCTTCGAGAAATTTCGGAATCCGGGTACGTGGGCCGGAGGGCATTTTGGTCATTTCACTAAGCGGAGTTGGGAATTTATATAATTTGAATTGTTAACAAGTATTTGAGTATATTCTCATTAGTTTTTCGTTATTTGGAAAGTTTCTGAGCATTTTGCAATGATTCGAATCGTCAAGAAGGCTTGGAGGACGTTTATGGAATTTCGGAGCGAGGTGAGTCTCCTTTCTAACCATGTGAGAGGGAATTGTCCTCATAGGTGAAATAATTCATTATGTGTTCCTATATGTGGGGGCTACGTACGCATGAGGTGACGAGAGTCCGTGCGTAGCTACTATTATGCTATTGTCCGGGTAGATAGGACATAAAAGCATATTATACTTGGATTATTTGTGAATCCATGGATAGCCTGAATTGCTTAAATCACATTGAATTAATAAGTAAATTTTTAAAAGGATTAAAATTCATTTCTTAAAGGTTGTTAAAGGAGAATTGGTATTATTTGGATAACTATTCCTCGATAAATTCTTAATTGGCTACTTGAGCATGTATTTTATGTGTACCTGCGTCTCATGCATGATTCGTGAGCAGGGTATGTGTTTATTTATGGAATGGGCCGAACGCCTCGGCAGATTAAATAGACGTATCTATGGTTCGGGCCGTTCGACCCTTGGCAGTGCACAGTTTACATTCCTGTTGGATCGGGTCGTCGCCTCGGTGTGATTTGCGCATGTTATTTGTCGCTTGAAAATATTAAATGTGAAGTTGGGCCTTCGTGGCTTGATATAAATTGATAAGATAATAAAGAATAAACCTTGAAAGACCTTGATTATTTGTTGAAGGTGTTTACCTGTTTTCTGGCTTCGTGAATTAGAACTACTATATAAATCCATGATTTTCCTCACATTTCTAGGATATTATTAATCGACCTCTAGTAAGTATCGAAGTGTCACCACCCCAACCCGGTCGTGATGGCACCCAACACACTACTAGGCAAGCCCGACCATTTATCAACACTTAACCCACTTAACAAGACAGGGAATCAATAAGCCATTTAAATTAAATACCAGAATATACTGAAGAAATACAGAAGTTTAACAAAATACCGAATACAGCCCACTATGACCCGGTGTCACAACCACGAGCCTCTAAATACAGAGTTTTAATGCTAATACAAGTTTGTCTAAAAGCTGAAAATACATAATGTAAAGATAGAGATAGAAGGGAGAATCCTCGGTTGCGAACGCCATGCAGCTACCTCAAATACTCCCGGATAAGGCCTCTGGAAAGCTGGACAGAGCTCACTCAGTGTGGATATGTCCTAAATCTGCACACAAGGTGCAGGGAGTAGAGTGAGTACTCCGACCCAGCGAGTAATAAAAATAAATACAGTCCGAAGATAAGAAATCACAATAAATAGACAAAGTAAGCTATAATCCAAATATACAACAATGTGTGGAACTGAACAGTTGAACAATAATTAAAAATACAAATGCATGGATGTAATGCAATGCATATGATGGTACATTCCAGTACCTACTACAGCGCGCAGCCTGAGCCACCCATAATCATTTAACGTCGACGGCGCTCACTGGGGGTGTGTACAGACTCCCGAGGGGATCCTACAGCCCAAGCGCAATATTAAGCCATCTGTGGCATCAATCAAATCCTGGTTAACCACCGTTACCTGACCCATTTACATCATATAGTTCCATTGTTTCAAGTTCTTGCTGCGGCGTGCAGCCCGAGCCACCCATAATGTTTCAAGTCACATCACATAGTGCTATTATTATCACAGTTTTAAGTCACTGCTGCGGCGCGCAGCCCGAGCCACCCATAATCACTCCAGAAAACATCATAAGTCCCATGGGCATTTATAAAACATTAGTTCTCAGCCCAAAATAACATTTAAAATATCATTTGAGTTTTCAAAACTTAGAAATATGGCTGAGTTTGCAAAAGAGTATTTAAAACTTGGACTGAAACCAAATGATATACAAATCATGCTAAAGCAGTAATATCAATCCCCGAAGAATTCTACAAGTCGGCACAAGGCCCCAAACATGGCATCCAGCCCAATAAATATCAATAAAGTATGTGTATCAATCACTAGTATAGTATAAATATCACGCGGGATGGACCAAGTCACGATCCCCAATAGTAACCGACCCCGCACTCGTCAAGAAGTGCGTGTCACGCCTCAATATAGCGTTACGATGTGAAAGTCCGGGGTTTCAAACCCGCAGAACAACATTTACATCTATTACTCACCTCTAGCCGGCCAAATACTACTCCGCGATGCCCTTTTCTTTTGTATTGACCTCCTCGCGCGTCGAATCTGGCCAAAACCACAATGAATACATCACAATAGGCTAAGGGAATATAACCCAATCGAAAAGATTCGAAAAATATCAAAAATCATGAAATTTGTAAAACCCGAGCCCCGGGCCCACATCTTGAAATCCAAAAATTTTTACATCAAAATGTTCCTTATCTCGCCACGAGTATATACATACCAAATTCACAAGAATCGGAGTCCATTTGGCCCCTCAAATCCCAAATTTAGAATTTCAATCTCAAGCCATAATTTTCTTATAATTTGGCTATGTTTTCATGGATTTCTAGGATGATTCTTCAATAAAATCATGTATTTAACTCATAAAACTTACCTCCAATCGATCTTAGTTGAAACTCCCTTCAATCCCCGTCCAAAAGCTCTCATAATGACTAAAAATGGTGGAGAAATTGGGTGTTTTCGCGACTGAAATGTTTCTTTTAAACATTCTGCCCCAGCTACAGTGTTTTCGCAATGCCCAGCATTTTCTTCGCATTTGCGAAGCTACAGTGTTCGCAATTCCCAGCATTGTTTTCGCAATTGCGAGCATACCAGAAGCAGCAGTTTTCCGACACAAAAATGAGCATAACTTTATCATACGATGTCCAAATTCGATGATTCTTTTTCCTATGGCTTCGTAATTTCGATACGGATATAATGGTTCAATAAAAAATTAATTTGGAGCTCATTTGCTTAATATGGTACCCCTTTATGTCCAAAGAAACGATGTTGAAACATCAAATAAGACCGCGATCATAACCCGAAACACACCCGAGGCCCCCGGGACCCCGACCAATCACACCAACCAGTCCCAAAATACATTACGGACTTGCTCGAGGCCTCTCAAATCACATCAAACAGTGCTAAAATCATGAATCAACCTCCAATCCAAGCTTTATGAACTTTAGAACTTCCAACTTCTATTTCGGATGCCGAAACCTATCAAATCACGTCCGATTGACATTAAATTTTGCACACAAGTCCAAAATCACCTAACAAAGCTACTGAAACTCTCGGAACTCCATTCCGACTCCCGGATCAAAATTTCACCTATCAACCGAAAATCGCCAAAATACTAACTTCGCCAAAATAGGTTAACTTCTTCACCGGGTCTCCAAAATTACGTCCGATTGCGCTCCTAAGCCTTAAATCATCCCCCAAAACTAACTGAATCATCGGAAATCAATTCCGAGCCCTCTAACTCACAAGTCAACATTCGGTTGACTCTTTTTTCTTTCAAACTAACATTTCCTTAAAGAGACTAATTGTCCCATTTCCTACCAAACTCGATCCGAATCAAATCAAATTCACCAAGTACATATATTGAAGCATGAAGAAGCATAAAACGGGGAAAACGGGACAGAAATACATGAGACGACGGGTTGGGTCGTCACATCCTCCCCAACTTAAACAAACGCTCGTCCTCGAGCGTACCCAGAGTTGTTCTAGAAGCCAACCAATAGCTGAATGACCTTACCACGTATGTAAACGATGTGATCCCACGTCACCCTACCTCGCATAGTTCCGATAACACGACATAGCTAAAATTTCACAATCCATTTAGTCCATAAACCATAAAACCACACTCCACTTTCTGAAATCATACACAGGATCAGAACCTCACATCTATACTTCGAATAAGCCTGAACCAACTGTAATAACCCATACCTGCAACCTCAGGTGCAATCATATGATATACTACATAACCTAAACACTCGAAATGATAATAACCTAAACACTCGAAACAATAACTTATATTCACATCAGTTGCCCACAACACCCAAATACCGGTCGAAAACCTCTTATCAACTAAGGTCTTATTCTAACACTTTCATATACTGCCAACGATAAATGAAACACGCAATAAACCGCAACCATTTCTCAGATCAACCATTCATGAAGTCACTTCCCTTTTGACTAATACCACAGTAGATTTCGCGCTGAACCTCGATATTATCCTGAAATCAAATCTGTTCGTATTCATTAGTGACCCCAACGATCACCTTGAATCTAACATACCACTCTGGTGATATGACATCCCAATGCAGGCCTAAGCCATAACTTGCATAATACGCGCACCAAATAGAAACGGTTTAAACATACTCGAATCATGAAAATGACTCAACTGAAGGAGCTATACCTCAAACTCAACAGTACCGTTACAACACAAGCATGAGACCCCATCTCACATCATAGAAATAGAACACCTGAATCTACCCTGAAAAGTCATACCTCCACGTAGCCTAGCCACAATGTGCGATCCTATCCAAACACTGCTACACATTAAATACTTCAGGTCACTATGATCAAAATCGACAACCACGTACAATTTGATGTATAGAACCAAAGCCAATCATTACACTCACGGTGAAACAATAACATATACCATGCAACCCGATAGAACATAACCAATATGCCATTCGCCGAGCAACTCCCAATTACTCTTCCCGCTCGACTTCTACTATGAATCCACAATAGAACCGCACCACATGTGCCCATAACTAAAAAATCATAATGTTTCACAACACTGGGAAGCAACTCATAGCTCTCTTTAGATCACTGACAAGGTCAATAACGATCGAATCAACCTATCCCTTAACAATACAATTCGGGCCAACCAAGCCAACTCAAGCTAAACATGTATCCACATCGGCCTGCCAACGAACTCATTACCAAGAAAGCCTGAAGCTGCTCCTTCCACTACTATAACTCCTGCCGGAGCCGCTCGATATGGTGCCCGGCAACAAATCAAGATCGAAATCCACAACCTCGCCCAGCGACATGCCCGACCACAAGAAATGCATCCGAAAAGTCCCTCAACACTAGAACTGAATCAATGGTAGAAACTTCTGAGCTGACATCCATCACGAAAATCCAATTAAGAAGAACAATCATTCCTAGTTGTCCAATTCCATGTAGCATACGCATCATTATACCTGATCCCAATTCCCACCGTGCAAATACATGCACACTTTTAACACCCAATCATTACACGACAGATACTCAAAAATTTTCCTTGTGCTACCAAACAAACCCGAATACCACCAGTTGACCCAACAAGAACATGCTGCAATACTACCGAACTAACATCAGTTTAATCACATTACCTTTTTTTAGATATATACTCAGATTGCACAAATCTTAAATTCAATGATCTCGTCTCACCCAGTACGAACTGCTCAGAATATAAGCCACCCAGACATAATAAAAAGCCGTATATGATGTCCCACTATGCCAATTGGCTACCAATTTGAACGCGATACAAAAAAAGAAAACAAACTCTGGAAGGAATTACCAATCCCACGCACTGATACGGACTTTCCTTAGAAACCAGGAAGCAAGGCATACAAAATAGCATATATAAAACTATACTCAACATCACACTATTGCGGCGTGCAACCTGATCCAGATAACATACCCAGAGCGGCGTGCCACCCGATCCACACATATATCTCACATAAAAAGATGCACATCGAGCCAAATTTGCTCATTATAATAAAATACCGAGTATCGGTCGTAAGCATGCTAAGTGCATAATAATATCTTTGAGGGACATATAGCGTTATAGGCTACAAAACTCAAGCACAACTGAGGTGCAATGTACAATCTGAATTTCAAGAGCCAAGATGCTCATATAACGTCATTCCTACACAAATTCTCAACACATAGCAATTTCTCAAGTCGTCTCGCAACTCACACGGCGCAATGCATCACTACGCAAAATATCTGACAATGAAACATCCACCGAACTACTCCTCCATGAGGACCGCGTTACTAAAATGCACACATCTGGTCTGATATAGAGCCATTATTCTCATTAAATCCATCCATCGACTTCAAGCCGATTCTAATCACACTGAACTAGTCTGATAACCTTTCAAAGGTTGATAATAACTCCTATTTGTTTTTCTCATAACACACAAGAACAACCATCACAATCGGAGTAATCCTCCCCAGTTCACAACCCAATGTGCCAAGTGCCCTCCAGGCATAAATCTTTAATTTGACGACACCATCACAAACTTCATACTTGGTTTACATCTTTAATAAATCAAGTGATCACACGCCACACTTATATAATCTTCCCGTGGGACACACTCCCACAACCTACCACAAAATATCTGGAGCATACCTCCAAAGCACCGGTCGCACTAACACTGAAGAGCGATCAAGAATCATTAACCAGGACACAAAACCCTTTTTACAAAACACCGATCTTAGGTGACGCTGAAGACAATGCCAACTTATCGTAAACATCGAAACTTATCTCCTGCTCATTCGAGCTCATGACATCTTGTCAAAAAAATTTCCTTCACTCGTGCCATTCTCGGCCCAATTTCCACAACCAGAACTGATTCACCATCATGCATCAAATCGGAACTAACATAGTACATAACCATACAATCCACAAACCAATAGGAAGCTCCCTCACCTTGCTCGAAGCCATAGATAACACAACAGTTAAGCCCACTCTTTAGGCGACAAATTTTTTACTAAGTCCCAAATTTTTCAAAAAATAATTCGGCAGATTTTCCTTTGTAATTGGGCCTATCCACCTGCCAGAGAATCACCAAAACCATCCTAACAACACGTCCAGAACTTGACAAAGCATCACAATGTATATCAACAACATTAATCTCAAATTACATCTATTATATTATCAAAATTGATACATTGACATGCGTTGCACCTATTTGAATCATAACACATAGAAAATACCTTTTAATCCTTCATTTATTGGGCTATTCAACCGAGTAAGAACATATTCTTTCTTTAATGTTTTCTACCTTCAAGGTGGTCTCCTGGACTCAACGATTACGTCATAATACATTTACAGAAGCGATCTCAGCTCCCAGATTTATCTAACTAGTATGACAAATGGATTCCCCTCATAAGCCAATTACCCACTAGCTTTTACCTTTAGTTAATATTTTTGTATACCTTCCACTGCCATACATATTACACAATCACTTAATCTTCCTAAGTCTGAACTCATACCGTAACATGAAATTTACTTCACTCCAAATAGGAGACATAAAAAGATTCTTCACGCACACATAACGTGGGACTACACATCCTATCATAATGTAAATCATACACTTAATAGTTCATCTATCATCCAGTAGACCTTCCTTTAAACTTTCAAGTCATATAGAAAGATCTTGCAGCACTAACATACTCATCACATGGTTACTTCACCGCCATTCCCACTATTAGGGACAATACTGAACATATTAGCTCATAACACTAGCTTGCACAATCAGCACCTTGGTGCTCCAGCCATAGGAAAAGATCCGGCCTCAAGTCCTCCTGACTGGCCTAGTATCAACTCATAGAAATCACGTCTCGCCCCTCGATCGGGGAATCGCAAGCCATCAAAGGACATCTGATACGGAGCGCTCATGTGCGCATACGAACGCGTGGAAGGAGTTTCAAAAGTTTCTCTTCAAGATGAATGAAGGACGCACGATAAGAATTCAAGAATGTGAAGTTTTCCTAAAGGTTCCGCAGCCTCCTGAGGATAAGTACAGACGTCTCCGTACCGATCCACAAGACTCTACTAAACCGGCTCATGACTTGCGAGACCAACTAACCTAGGCTCTGATACCAACTTGTCACGACCCCAACCCGGTCATGATGGCGCCCAACACACTACTAGGCAAGCCCGACCATTTATCAACACTTAACCCACTTAACAAGACAGAGAATCAATAAGCCATTTAAATTAAATACCAGAATATACTGATGAAATATGGAAGTTTAACAATATACCGAATACAGCCCACTATGGACCCCGTGTCACGACCATGAGCCTCTAAATACATAGTTTTAATCCTAATACAAGTCTGTCTAAAAGCTAAAAATACAGAATGTAAAGATAGAGATAGAAGGGAGAATCCTCGGCTGCGAACGCCATGCAACTATCTCAAATACTCCTGGAGAATGCCTTTGGAAAGCTGGACAGAGCTCACTTAGTCTGGATATATCCTAAATCCACACACAAGGTGCAGGGAGTAGAGTGAGTACTCCGACCCAGTGAGTAATAAAAATAAATACAGTCCGAAGATAAGAAAACACAATAAATACACAAAGTAAGCTGTAATCCAAATATACAGCAATGAATGGAACTGAACAGCTAAACAACAACTAAAAATACATATGCTTGGATGCAATGCAATGCATATGATGGTACATTCCAGTACCCACTGCGGTGCGCAGCCCAAGACACCCATAATCATTTAGCATTGACGGCGCTCACTGGGGGTGTGTACAGACTCCGGAGGGGCTCCTACAGCCCAAGCGCAATATCAAGCCATATGTGGCATCAATCAAATCCTGGTCAACCACTGTTACCTGACCCATTTACATCATATAGTTCCATTGTTTCAAGTTCTTGCTGCGGCGTGCAGCCCGAGCCACCCATAATGTTTCAAGTCACATCACACAGTGCCATTATTACCACTGTTTTAAGTCAATGCTATGGCGTGCAGCCCGAGCCACCCATAATCAGTCTAGAAAACATCATAAGCCCCATGGGCATTTATAAAACAGTAGTTCTCAGCCCGAAATAACATTTGAAATATCATTTGAGTTGTGAAAACTTAGAAATATGGCTAAGTTTGCAAAACAGTATTTAAAACTTGGACTGAAACCAAATGATATGCAAATCATGCTAAAGCAGTGATATCAATCCTCGAAGGATTCTACAAGTCGGCACAAGGCCCCAAACATGGCATCCAGCCCAGTTAATATCAATAAAGTATGTGCATCAATCACCGGGATGGACCAAGTCACGATCCCCAATAGTAACCGACCCCGCACACGTCATAGAGTGTGTGTCACGCCTCAATATAGCGTTACGATGTAAAAGTCCGGGGTTTCAAACCCTCAGAACAACATTTACATCTATTACTCACCTCTAGCCGACCAAATACTACTCCGCGATGCCCTTTCCTTTTGTATCGACCTCCTCGCGCGTCGTATCTTGCTAAAACCACAACGAATACATCACAATAGTCTAAGGGAATATAACCCAATCGAAAATATTCGAAAAATATCAAAAATTATGAAATTTGCAAAACCCGAGTCCCAGGCCCATGTCCCGAAATCCAAAAATTTTTGCATCAAAATGTTCCTAATCTCGCCACGAGTCTATACCTACCCAATTCACAAGAATCGGAGTCCATTTGACCCATGAAATCGCAAATTTAGAATTTCAATCTCAAGCCCTAATTTTCTTATAATTTGGCTATGTTTTCATGGATTTCTAGGATGATTCTTCAATAAAATCATGTATTTAACTCATAAAACTTACCTCCAATCGATCTTAGTTGAAACTCCCTTCAATCCCCGACCAAAAGCTCTCAAAATGACTAAAAATGGTGGAGAAATGCGGTGTTTTCGTGACTAAAATGTTTCTTTTAAACATTCTGCCCCAGCTACAGTGTTTTTGCAATTCCCAGCATTTTCTTCGCATTTGCGAAGCTACAGTGTTCGCAATTCCCACCATTGTTTTCGCAATTGCGAGCATACCAGAAGAAGCAGTTTTTCCGACACAAAAATGAGCATAACTTTCTCATACGATGTCCAAATTCGTTGACTTTTTTCTATGGCTCCGTAATTCCGATACGGATCTAATGGTTCAAAAAAAACTTAATTCGGAGCTCATTTCCTTAATATGGTACCCCTTTATGTCCAACGAAACGACGTTGAAACATCAAATAAGAGCGTGATCACAACCCGAAACATACCCGAGGCCCCCGAGACCCCGACCAATCATACCAAACAGTCACAAAATACATTACCAACTTGCTCGAGGCCTCAAATCACATCAAACAATGCTAAAATCATGAATCAACCTCCAATCCAAGCTTTATGAACTTTAGAACTTCCAACGTCTATTTTCGATGCCGAAACCTATAAAATCACGCCCGATTGACTTCAAATTTTGCACATAAGTCCAAAATCACCTAACGAAGCTACTGAAACTCTTGGAACTCCATTCCGACTCCCGGATCAAAATTTCACCTATCAACCGAAAATTGCCAAAATAGGCTAACTTCTTCACCGGACATCTAAAATTACGTCCGATTGCGCTTCTAAGATTTAAATCATCCCCCGAAACTAACCGAATCATCGAAAATCAATTCCGACCCCTCTAACTCACAAGTCAACATCCGGTTGACTTTTTTTTTCAGACTAACCTTTCCTTAAAGAGACTAATTGTCCCATTTCCTACCAAACTCGATTCGAATTAAATCAAATTCACCAAGTACATATATTGAAGAATGAAGAACCATAAAACGGGACGGAAATACATGAGACGATAGATCGGGTCGTCACACGAAGTTGACCATCTCGTCTCTACTTCTTCGAGATTAGACGGAATACTGATTGAGTACACGTTGATTACGTGCTCATACTATATTTTTGTACATTTTTTTGCACAGGTATAAGTAACTCTAGTGGCCTACTAGGCGAAGCAACGCGGATGATTATGGGAGTAGGTGAGTTGCATTGTTCGAGGCAACTCGCAGCTAGTGTAGTTCCTTTCAGCATTTTGTATTTATTCCCTGTCCACTGTATTTTGGACAGACGTTGTATTTCATTTTCTTTATCAGTAGTTGCTCATGCACTTGTGACACCGGGTTCTGGGATGGATTTTTTGAAGATTTGTATTAATTGTTTATTATTTAATTTGAATTGAAGAAATGACCTATTTATTTATGAAAAAGAGAAGGAAATATCCTAGATTTCAATGTAATTAAAAAGAGAATTGTGACGACCCGATCCGTCGTCTTATGATTTACGGCTTCATTTCCCCCTTATGTGTTGCTTCATGTTTTTATATCAGTGTTAGAGTTGATCGGATAGAATTTAATTGGTTTTAGTTAGAAATGAGGCACAGTCTCTCAGAAGAAAAGCTTGTTTTAAAAAAGTCAACCGGATGTTGACTATGTGGTTAGAGGGATCGGATGTGAATTCTGGTGGTTTGGTTAGCTTCAGGGGATGATTTGTGACTTAGGAGTGTGATCGGAATTGATTTTGGAGGCTCGATGTAGAATTAGGCTTGAATTGGCGAAATTTGAATTTTTGCGAATTCCGGTTGATAGGTGAGATTTTGATCCGAGGGTCGGAATGGAATTGCGAGAGTTGCAGTAGCTTCGTTAGGTAATTTTGGATATGTCTGCAAATTTTCAGGTCATTCGGACGTCGTTTGGTCAGGTTTTTGATCGAAAGTGCATTTCGAAAGTTCTTGAAGAACTTAGGCTTTGATTTGGAGAAATTTGATGATTTTGATGTTAACGATAGTGGTTTGATGATTGGAACAAGTTTGAATTACGTTATAGGATGTATTGGTATATTTGATTGAGGTCCCGGGGGCCTCGGGATGATTTCGGATGGCTAACGGGATGAAATTTGAGGTTTTAGAACTGCTGAAGGGTTCTGGTATCTGGCATTTTCGCTTCTGCGGCTTCTGCGGAAATGGACCGCAGAAGCGGTTCCGCAGAAGAGAAAGAGAAGTCGCAGAAGCGGAACGTGGGGGATAGGGCAGATACCGCAGAAGCGACGATTAGACTGCATAAGCGGTCTCGCTTTTGCGAAAAATGGACCGCAGAAGCGGTCCTGGGCAAAATGAAGGAAACCGCAGAAGCGGAAAAATACCGCATAAGCGACATTTGTATCGTAGAAGCAGAAATAGGCCTGGGCAGAAAGGTTTTAAAGTGTCATTTTGTTCTGCGAGTTAAGCTATTTTCCTCCATATTTGAACGTCCTTGGGAGCTTTTGGACGGGAATTTCAGAGGGATTCAAGAAGAATCGACGTGAGGTAAGAATCTTGGCCTTAAAACATGATTATATGGTGAAATTGGTCTAGAAATTCATGGAAATTGAGACTAAAATTATGAACTAGGGCTTGAGTTTTTGACAAATTTTAAATTGGAATTTGATAGTTCTTTTGAGCTCGGATTTGGGAGTTCTTGGTATGGGTAGACTCGTGGCGAGACGAGGAACCCGGTAATGTAAGTTTTGTAATTTTTTGAGAAGCAGGCCCGGGGCTCGGGTTTTGCTTGTTTTGAGATTTTTGTTATATTTTGATTGTTTTCGATTGGGTGTTGTTCCATTAACCTATTATAATATATTTGTACTGATTTTGGCTAGTTTCGACGCGCGTGGAGGCCGGTTTGAGGAGCAAAGGAATCGCGGGCTAGAGTTTTCGCCGGATCGAGGTGGGTAATACTTGTAAATGATGTCCTGACGGTTTGTAAACCCTGGACTTGCACATCATAGTGCTGTATTGAGGTGACTTGCACGTCGGATAACGGGCGTGGGATAGAGCACCACTGGGGATTGTGACTTGGTCCGTCCCGCTTAATAAAAAAACACTACCTAATTGCTTGAAATTGAATTGACACCCTAATAAAGATATTAATTATCATGAACTGGACTGATTGTCATGTTTTGGGCTTCGTGCAGAATATTTGAATCCTTCAGGGATTGGTATCACTGTCTTGGCAATACTGAGCATATTTTCATCTCAGTCTATGGTTTTAAAATGGTATTTTGCCGCTCAGCATTTTTATAAGATTTGAAAACTTAAACAAGGTTTGATGACATTTAGCTGTGAGCTGCTATGTTACTATTGCCCAAGGG
>MU725285.1:0-53846 GCA_026770625.1 Nicotiana glauca
ATATATATATATATATATATATATATATATATATATATATATATATATGTGTGTGTGTGTGTGTGTGTGTGTATTAAATATTTTATATACACATTGTATAAATTTTGTATATAAGTGTATCTTGTATTTTTCAATGTATATTATAAAAATTATATATAAATTGTTATAATGTATAAAAATTGTATATATACTATCACATTGTATAAATTTTGTATATAAAGTGTATCCTCTACATTTTAGTATATCACTAATGGATCATTAGTGTATATTCATTGTATAGTGACAATCTGTTTTGTATATAAATTGTATAGGGACAGTCTATCTAGTATATTTTTGTATAGTATCAGTGTATTTTGTATATATTTTGTATAGTGATAGTCTATTTAGTATATTTTTTGTATAATGACGGTCTAATTTTGTATATATTTTGTATAGTGGCAGTCTATTGTATATATATTGTATAGTGACAATATATTTTTGTATAATTTTTATATAGTGACAGTCCATTTTGTATATATATATATATTTTTTAAAACGAATAAATGATATATATGATTATAGGTGAGATTCAAAGTCTCTCTATACGTGTTATGAAACAACCAAAGTAAGTCATAAGAAAATAAAGGTGTCAATGTAGGCAGTGCTTCTTAATTTTTTTACCTTTGTTCATTGTTCTTTGTTGATTAACCAGCTTTTTAATCTTTCAATTTGATATTAGATCCAAATGAGTATAAAGAGCTCTAAGGTAATTTAATTTTAACCTGTAAAGTCTGTTGTGGGATGTGTTAGTTAACAACAATTAAAGATTATTGGGGGTGAGAAGTAAACATTTCTTCAGTTTAAACAAATAGGGTTGTAAATGTAGGCAGTGCCTTTTACTTTTCACTTTTTCTTCTTCTTTGTTAATAAATATGCTTTTTAATCTTTCCTTCAATCTGTAAAAAATGTATAGTTAATGACCCCTTTTTTCAAGCGGATTCGTCCAGGTTCTTAGCATCCTTAGCTGATTCGGGGATCACGAAGATTTGATCACAAAGGGGTAATCGATCTTGGAGTTAGGGTTTCGGGAGGAATATCGGGACGGGGAAGAAAAGGAGAAGATGTAGAAGAGATGAGAGATAGAGAGAAATATGAGGAGGAAAAATAGTACTGGAGATCTGGGTTTGAAGGTACCGGAGGGCTAGCTTTTTAATTAGTTTTGGACTGTTAATTATATAATTTATTTTGTGGCTAGCTATTTTCATTAGTTTTCCTGGATCGCTACAAATGAAGTTTGCTCTACAAAAGATGGCCCTTCCGCCCAAACATATTGCATATACTAGCGGAAAGGAATGAGTCTAATGACACAAGCGCTTGTAGCTCAGTGGATAGGGCGTCTATTTCCTAACCTGAAGGTCGCAGGTTTGACCCCTACCTGGCGCGATTGAGTAACCCTTTTTTGCCTTCAGCCCAAACATATTGCATGTAGTAGCCGAAAGGAATGAGCATGACAACCCAAGCGCCTGTAGCTCAGTGGATAGGGCGTCTATTTCCTAAGTTGAAGGTTGTAAGTTCGACCCCTACTTGGCGCGATGGAGCAACCCTTTTTTGCCTTTTTAAATTGTATTTTGTACTTCTAGATCTAATAATATTAGCTAAGAATTGAATGACAGTCTATTTTGTATATTTTTTGTATAGTAACAGTCTATTTTGTATATGTGTTGCATAGTAACAGTCTATTTTGTATATTTTTTGTACAGTAACAGTCTATTTTGTGTAGTGACACTCTATTTTGTATATTTTTTGTATAGTAACATTCTATTTTGTATAGTGACAGTCTATTTTGTATATTTTTTGTATAGTAACAGTCTATTTTATATAATGATAGTATATTTTATATATTTTTTGTATAGTAACAGTCTATTTAGTATAGTGACACTCTATTTTGTATATTTTTTGTATAGTAACAGTCTATTTTGTATAGTGACACTCTATTTTGTATATTTTTTGTATAGTGACACTCTATTTTTTATATTTTTTATATAGTGACAGTCTATTTTATATAGTAACAGTTTATTTTGTATATTGACACTCTATTTTGTATATTTTTTGTATAGTAACAGTCTATTTTGTATAGTGATAGTCTATTTTGTATATTTTTTTGTATAGTAACAATCTATTTTGTATAGTGACACTCTATTTTGTATATTTTTTGTATAATAAAAGTCTATTTTGTATAGTGACAATCTATTTTGTATATTTTTTGTATAGTAACAGTCTATTTTGTATAGTGACACTCTGTTTTTGTGACGACCCAAAGGGACATCACCTATTTTAATTGAATTTTGTGTCTCCAACGTGTATAGACTGTTGTATGATGTATAAAAGTGTATATATATTATTCTTTTACCTTAAGTTTATCTATCCAACATGTGTAGACTATTTTGTATAAAAATTTATAATTAAGAACCTGCTGACATTTCTATTAAAACAAAAATTAAAGAATGGTAATGAACAAAATAATAGGTCCACCTCACAAATAGATTAAAGTAATTCTATTGAATCACAACTCACAAGACTCATGTTACTTTAATTGGTTTTTTTTATTTAAAATTTTTGCTATTCTTTTAGTTTCTATTAAACAAGCATAAATTTCTTCTTTCTAATCGTAAGTGTTAGTAAATGTAAGGACCTCATTATTCGTAATATGAAAAACTGGGTATCTCTCTGATGAATATTTAAAGAGTATTTTATACCTTTTAATTTTTGTCCATAAAATAGGAGACTGATTCAAAATGGTAAAACTTGACCTAAAAAAGCAAAATGTGACACTTATTCAGATTGGAGGAATATAAAGACGAAGCCTTTAAAAGAAAAAAGAAGAGAGAGAGAGACAGAGAGAGAAATTAAAACTTGCTCATTTCACCGTAAGTTGGTGCTTTTGGTTTTAGTTATATGAAATTTTCATTTCATATCTATAGTTCTTCAGTTATTAAAAAAGAAGTGATATCGACTTTGAAATAGCTTTCAGTTGTCAACTAAATCCTGTAAATCAAATGGAGTTAAATAAGAAAATTAATTTATTTTTAAAAATTTCATAATTTATGGTGGAGAAATAATGAAGAGTAGTAGATCAGAATATATTAAAAACTCTACTTTGAAACTTGAAGAGTTGATCAAATGGGTCAGCGCTTTTTTTTGTGTGCAGCCAACGTAATAAATTTTCGGCTATAACCTGCAATCAAATATAATGGGCTAGCGGCCGTCTTAAGTTAGTGCCGAATGACCATAAATGAAGTTTTCTCTATATTTTACCAAGTGTGGTAAGCCACAAGAACACCCTTTGCTGCCATCCTTTGAAGTTGGTTCTAGAAAAAAATTTCGATTTCTCGGTCAGAGAAACAGCAGTGCGGCTTGACGAGGCTATCATCGTTGCACCAACATTCGTAGAAGGATTTCCATTATCACTTGCCATTTCTTACTGTCAACAACAGAAGAGATCAATTAATGGCAAAACCAAAATAGTAAATAATACTGTAATCAATAAACAGTACGTAATAAAAACAACTGATGTTTTTATATACTGTTTTACAAAAAAACGATGAAGTTTTTATGTTCTTCAAATCGTTTTCTGAATTTCAATACTCTGATGAAGTTTTTATATCTTCAAATCAGAATAATAAAATTCAGAAAGAACACAAAATATAATAAATTTATTTTCCTTAAGATTGTTATTAATCTGTATTGCTATGAATAAATAAAATAGTAATCTTTCTGAAAACAGAAACAGAAAGTTAGTAGAAATTAAATTCTAAAAACAGTATTTAAACTTCTTCAAAATAAATTTTGAAACGTTATAGGAACAAATCGAGCCTACTGAATACACAGTGTATCCTTAAGGAAATTATTCCCCTCAAGTACCTGAGGTTCTGGAATATATCCTCCCAGGATATAATGAATTAACTCACCGAAGTATTGGTACCAAAAACGCCGATGAACAACGAACCACTCGAAGGCTGCAAAACACACTGGAATTTTTATGCGGAAGAAGAAGAAGATTATCAAAAAATTTCGTAATTAAATATTCTGGGATTGGAAGGTATATTTTTAGCCAATTTGGTACTGTTTCTGAAAAGGTTGCAACCTTTCAGAACAACCATAGATGTTGGAACATGTATGACACTGTTTTAGAACAGCCATGGCAGTTGAAAATATTGCAAAAAATGTAAAACGGATTTAAAATAATTCGGGAAAGAAAAACGGGCCGGACCAGACCGGGTCGCGGGTCATGAGTTATTCCGGATTGAATTTTCTTTAATTAATTAATTAAATATTTGAAAAGAATTTTGTCCAAAAAGATTAATCAATATATGCAGCCGTCCATAAAAAGTGCTATCAGGTTAGGCGTGTTACGTGCTACAATGAGTTAGAATACACTATGCGTGTAAAAATTTCTTATATTGTCAGTGTATATACGTAAAATCTATAAACTAATTGTTGTATGGAAATGTATGAAACATGAGTATGGACTGGAACAATCCGAGTGGGATAAAATGCACGAAAGAGACAACACCAGTATTGAACATGACAAAGCCATTAAATGTTGCGACTGATAAGAAGCTATTTGCTATAGCATCAAATGTAACTCAATCGATGAAAGTCTTTCCAGTATACTTCATGAATATCATATCTCTGTTGAAATTATTCATAATGCAAAGTCAATTTTTTTTTTGAAATTTCATTTACAACCAATATCCATGAATTGTTTATTTATTTCCAAGTGGCCTCTTGAATGAAGCCTTAAAGCCAAGTGTTGAATGACTTGGGCAAATGGCTATGCAAATCTACCATATGTCTTCATGCATGGAAGACAATTACACTTGTCAATATTGGAGCCAAATGTCTCCATGCATGGAAGACAAGATACACCTGTCAATATTGGAGCCAAGTGGACTAACATAATGGGACAAGTGTCAAAAGTCTCTCGACACTTGTCATACATGCAACCTCCTTAATTTCCTATAAATAGGTCATGAATTAGCCATCATAATCACTCAATTCTTTACCAAGAATACATCTAACTAATTATTCCTTTCTTCCTAATCTTCTTTGTGAATTATCCAACACATAAAATACCTTCAACTTCTCTTCTTTCCGGGCAATTGTTTTGTGTAAATTCTAAACTTCCAGCCACGAGTGCACGTATTTGGAGGTGCTGTGGAACCTTGGAGAGCGACCGGCCTAAATGATTTGCACCCAGTCGGGCCAAAATTGCTTTCAACGCAGTGGCTTGCCACGACACAATATTTTTGATAAGTTGTTCTTCTTTCCGTCTTGTTCTTAGTCAATGTTATCTACTCATTTTTCTTACAATTTGAAAGCGATTTTGCATATAATATTGACTAATGGCCACCACTTTGAACAAAACACTTTCTGATCTCTCAAAGCTTGAGCATTTAGATGGAAATAATTATAAGCGTTGGTCTTAGAAACTTTTAATTTTCTTTGAAAAATTAAAAGTTGATTATGTTTTGTTTAATGATCCTCCTGCTGATATTGTTGCTAATAGTTCTAATGCTGCTAATATTGATGTTGCTAATGATGCTGCTAAGAAGAAATTTGAAAAGGATAATAAAACAGTAAGAGGGCATCTGCTTAACCAGATGACTAACCCTCTCTTTGATTTATTTATAAATTATAAATCTGCTAAAGTCATATGGGACAGCTTGGAGAAGAAATATGGTGTTGATGATGCAGGAAAAAAGAAGTATGTCGTTGGAAAGTGGATCAAGTTTCAGATGGTTGATAAGCCAATCATGGTACAGGTTCACGAGTATGAGAACTTAACTGCTGATGTTTTGAACAAAGACATGGAGATGTGTGAGATTATTCAGGCTAATATTTTGCTTGAAAAGTTTTCACCTTCCTGGAGTGATTACAGGAATCAACTAAAACATAAGAAGAAAAACTTAACTCTTCAAGAACTAATCTGTCACATGAGGACTGAGGAAGCAAACCGTCTCAAAGATGAAGAGTCAGAACGACTTAAGGATAAGATGAAATCTCTCTCTCTTAATTCTTTTAAAGCTAACCTTGTGGAACCTTCTAGTACTTTTGTGAAAGACAAGTTTAAAGAAAAATAGAAGAAAGGACATGTGAAGAAGCAGAATTACTTCAATAAGCCGGAGGGCCATATTCAAAAGTCGAAAGGACCTTGCTATGTCTGCGGCAAAATTGGTCACAAGGCTTTTCAGTGCAACTAGAGACAAGGACAAAGCTCAAAGAATGGAGGAAAAGCTCCAGTCCAAGCCAACCTTACTGAGGGTGGTGATGTCATTGCTACTGTAGTTGTTGAGGTAAACATGGTGGCTAACAAGACTGGCTGGATACTGGACACAGGCGCTTCAAGGCATCTTTGCACCAACAAAGAGTTATTTCACGACTTTGAGGAACCTGCTGATGGCGAGTGTCTCTACATAGGTAACTCCACTACAGCTGGAGTTATGGGTAAAGGAAAAATTCTCCTTAAGCTAACTTCTGAAAAAACCTTAGCCTTGAACAATGTTCTGTATGTACCCTCCCTTCGTAGAAACTTAGTTTCTGGTGCGCTTCTCAACAAAGCAGGTCTTAAACATGTTTTTGAATCTGATAAAGTTATTATTTCTTGCGGGGGAGACTTTGTTAGGAAAGGTTACCTTAGTGGGGGTTTATTTGTACTAAACATCGCTCACGAGATTACTAATAATGCTAGTACTTTCAATTCTGCTTATATTACTGAGTCTATTGATTTGTGGCATGGTAGACTAGGGCATGTTAATATTGCTTCTATTAAAAGACTTAGAAAAATAAAATTAATTCCTGTAGTTAATGTTGATAATTTTTCTAAGTTACCTATTTGTGTAGAAGCAAAACATACCAAAAAGCCTTTTAAAAATGTAACTAGTAGAAAAATAGAATTGCTTGAACTAGTACATTCAGACTTAGCAGATTTCAAAAATACTGTTAGTAAAGGTGGAAAGAAATACTATATCACTTTTGTAGATGACTTTTCTAGAAACACTAAGGTATATCTTCTTAAGTCAAAAGATGAAGCTGAAAGCATGTTTTTAAAATACAAGGCAGAAGTAGAGAATCAATTAGATAAAAAAATCAAGAGACTTAGGTCTGACAGGGGTGGTGAATATAGTACTAATACTCTAGATGCCTTTTGTGAGGAAAATGGTATTATACATGAGATTGTGCTCCCTATACTCCCCAACAAAATGGTGTAGCCAAACGAAAAAATAGAACCCTTAAGGAAATGATGAATTCTATGTTTTTGAGTTTGGGTTTATCTGATAATATGTGGGGGGATCTGTTTTATCTGCATGCTATGTTCTTAATAAAGTCCCTCATAAAAAGTTAGATAAAACTCCATATGAGTTATGGAAAGGGTTTGCCCCTAACTTAAAATTTTTGAAAGTGTGGGGGTGTTTGGCTAAGGTTGGTCTACCTGATTTTAAACATGTAACCGTTGAACCCAAGACTTTTAATGTTATTTTCATTTGTTATGCTCAAAACAGTGCCGCATATAGATTTATGTCTTTGAATGATAATTCCATTTGTGAATCTAGAGATGTAGAATTTTTTGAGCATGTTTTTCCATTGAAAAATAATGTTCTTAGTGATGTGCCTAATAATGCTTCTACATCTATGCATGTTAATTCTCATATTGTGCATTCTTCTAGTGTTACTGCTAATGAGCATGAAAATAAACTTAGAAGAAGCAAGAGGCGTAGAATTGAAGCTAGCTTTAGTCCTGACTTTATCACTACTTTCTTGATTGAAAATATTGATCTTGATGTTTTGAGTGATGAATTATGTCAATCTATTTAATAGAAGAATACCCTAAGACATACAGTGAAGCAATGAGGTCAATAGATTCTAGTTTTTGGAAATAGGCCATTAAAAGTGAATTAGACTCTATAGTTTCTAATCATATTTGGGACTTGTCTGATTTTCCTAAAGGTTGTAAACCCATAAGTAGCAAATGGATATTTAAGAAGAAATTGAGACATGACGGTACAATTGAGAAATATAAGGCCATGTTTGTTATTAGGGGTTTTAATCAAAAGAAAGACATTGATTACTTTGACACTTATTCTCCTGTGACTAAGATAGAAATTATTAGAACTCTTGTTGCTGTAGCCGCTATTCATAATTTAGTAATACATTAAATGGATGTTGAAATGACTTTCCTAAATGGTGATTTAGAGGAAGAGATTTATATGACTCAACCTGAGGGATTTATGATCCAAGGACAGGAGAATAAAGTATGCAAATTGAGAAAGTCTTTGTATGGTCTAAAGCAGGCACCTAAGCAATGGTATGAAAAGTTTAATAACACATTAGTGGATAATAATTTTGTTGTTAATGCATCTGATACTTGTGTTTTTTCCAAGATGATAGGATCAGACTGTGTTATTATATGTTTGTATGTGGATGACATGTTAATCTTTGGCCCTAATGTGAATGTTGTTAATGAGACTAAGAATTTTTTGTCTTCTAAATTTGAAATGAAAGGTCTTGGAGAAGCAGATGTGATTTTAGGGGTTAAAATCAAAAAAACTTCTAATGGTTTTTCATTGTCTCAGTCTCATTATATTGAGAAAATGTTGAAAAGGTTTAATTATTTTGATGTAACACCTGTGAGGACTCCTTATGATCCTAGCATACACTTGAAAAAGAATAAGGAATCTAGTATTTCTCAAACTGAGTATGCTAAAATAATTGGTAGTGTAATGTTTCTCATGAATTATACACAGCTTGATATTGCTTATGTTGTTAGTAGATTGAGTAGATATACTCACAACTCTAGTAGTGAACACTGGAATGCTCTTCATCGTTTGTTAATATATTTGAGGGGTACTATGGATTGGTGTTTGCATTTAATAAATTTCGTGCTGTTGTAGAAGGATTTTGTGATGCAAACTGGGTTACTGACAATGATGAAGTTAGCTTCACTAGTGGCAATGTATTCACTTTGGGTGCAGGTGCTATTTCATAGAAGTCTTCAAAACAGACTTGTATAGCACGATCTACTATGGAGTCTGAATTCATTGCTCTTGAGTTGGCAGGGCAAGCAGCCGAGTGGTTGAGAAACTTATTAGCAGACATGCCTTTGTGGGGGAGACAAGCTTCACTAGTTTCTCTACATTGTGACTCACAGACAGCAATTGGAATTGCAAAAAATAGTGTGTACAATGAAAAAAGAAGACATATCCGCATTAAGCATGGTGCGGTAAAACAATTACTGAAATATGGTGTTATTTTCTTAGAATATGTAAGATCCGAAAGAAATTTGGCGAATCCTTTAACCAGGGGTTTAGCAGGGAGAGTTATCCTTGAAACGTCGAGGGAGATGGGGCTAAAGCCCATGGATTGAGGATGTATGGTGGATACCTGTTTGTGGCCAAACGAAGCCATATGAGACCTCAATATGCACTACATTTCCTATCCCTATGGCGTGTGGTAGTACTTTATAAGGTTGAGCTTATTGTGCTTTTAATGATTTCATAGCCTTGAGGTAGTCTATGTGTCGAAAGACTTGATGGAATCACCTACGTGAGTGTAAAGGTGTGGTCGCCTTTTATGAAAGACTTGGGATGTCTTTCTAGAGCACTCATGAGACCCAAGGTATGTGCATGACCATAAAAGCACTTTGTTAGTATCGCAGAGTTTGCACAAAATTAAGGATATAGTATGTGTTGTGGGGGTCTCAATTAATGTCCATTCAGTTCAAGAGTACTTCACTTTGTGGATGTTAGTTGTTGCCTCATTTCACTACGTGTCAATTCAAATCGAAAAATATTGACACTTAAGTACATGTTCCTTCTTTTGCCCAAAATAGTTCTATTTTTGTCTTTGCATTAGTGGGGGATTGTTGGAATTATTCATAATGCAAAGTCAAAAATTTCTTTTTGAAATTTCATTTACAACCAATATCCATGAGTTGTTTATTTATTTCCAAGTGGCCTCTTGCATGAAGCCTTAAAGCCAAGTGTTGAATGACTTGGGAAAATGGCTATGCAAATATACTATATGTCTTCATGCATGGAAGACAAGATACACTTGTCAATATTGGAGCTAAATGTCTTCATGCATGGAAGACAAGATACACTTTTCAATATTGGAACCAAGTGGATTAACATAATGGGACAAGTGTCAAAAGTCTCTCGACACTTGTCATACATGCAACCTCCTTAATTTCCTATAAATAGGTTATGAATTAGCCATCATAATCACTCAATTCTTAACCAAGAATACATCTAGCTAATCATTCCTTTCTTCCTAATCTTCTTTGTGAATTATCCAACACATAAAATACCTTCATCTTCTCTTCTTCCCGGGCAATTATTTTATGAAAATTCTAAACTTCCAGCCACGAATGCACGTGTTTGGAGGTGCTGTGGAACCTTGGGGAGCGACCGGCCTTAACAATTCGCACCCTGTCGGGCCGAAATCGCTTTCAAGGTAGTGGCTTGTCACGACACAGTATTTTTGATAAGTTGTTCTTCTTTCCGTCTTGTTCTAAGTCAATATTATCTACTCATTTTTCTTACAATCTCTATCAGAATATAGGAAAGACGCGCACACTTCACTCTACACAATTCGACGGGGCAAAATGCTTACCCCCGAGCAGCAAGCTGATCCAGCCATTTGTGCTGATTGTATTCATTGGTGCTTCCCGGGATTGCCTGACACTTGGAATGAGTTTCTATATATGTGTATAATGTCCGGTTCTTGATATTTTGCAGATGCAGGAAAAGGGGAAGGGGAAATGAGTAATGTGATGCGAACATACGCTTGTTTTGTGAGAGACTTCCACGAATATCACTAGGCTAAAAGTTTTGGCGGTCATTCCTCGCTTTGATTTTGATATGGTGATCAGTAAATTTTTTGCTCTTTTGAGCCTTTTCATTCTGCTGACAAGACTAGTAGAGAGTCTGCAAATTGGAGGAAAACTTGGGACGAACCAAACTGTACAATGAAATTGTCTAAAGGAAATAAATAATAGACTAAAATTGTATGCATCATGCCATTTTTTCTTTGTCTATATTCTTCTTTTATTTTTTATTTTTTATTTTATAAGAGAAGATATTGCAGTAGTTACAACTGAAGGATAATAGAACAAGCAACTTTTTATGTCCACATGATTCTTCAACCGGGAAGAAAAATGGAGCTAAAGTTTTGTGCTTACTTTGATAGTGTAAAATTGATCTACTAAAAATTTTTTTTTTGGTTTTCCATCCGGTGTCCGGTATCCACATTGGAGCTCGACTATATCCAATTCGCGCTGCGTAGGGTTCCATTCGGGGCGAAGCGCAGCCTACCAAGGTTTTTTCTATACCCAGGGCTCGAACTCCAGACCTCTGGTTAAGGGAAGAGCAGCCTCATCCACTACACCATATCCTTTGGTGTTGATCTACTAAAAACTCATCATAGTACTTGATATGGTAATATGAAAAATAGAGTAGTAATTTAATGTAGAATAGTAGTCGTTCGCGCAATGAATACAATCTAGGGGTGGGCATCGGGCGGTTCGGTTCGGTTATGAATATTATTGGTTTAGCATATTGGTTATCGATTTACGAATTTGACAAACCGATAAGATATCGGTTATTGATAATTATCGGTTCGGTTATCGATTTACCCGATAAGATAACTCAATCTAGAGTTAAGTAAAAAAGAGAAGACAATTCATTGGAGTTAAGCAAAAAATAAAAGAATCACATATAATATACTACCCATTTATGCGTCCTGTCCAGTGGCCACAAATGGAATAGTACTAATTCTTCAACAATATTTGTCCAAATACATTAATAATACAAAGTAGTAGCAATTTTACCTTAAAACTAACAAGTCCAAACATATAGTACTAACAGTTCAAATTCAAGTTAACAAGACAACAACTACTCAATCCTTATACGCTTCACCAAATAAACTGGATGTTGTTTGTCAAATGCCTAACCTGAAAAAAGAAACCATAAAGCAAAACCTTGATTTGTGCATGGGCAATACTAACACAGAAATATAAGAACACATAGAAGGCAAGAAAATATTGTCCAGTTGTCAAAGCTCACAAAATTAAGAAACGAAAATAAAAAAAATAAAAAAAAAAGGTTGAAAGGGGCTAAGCGATCTGCCGAAGTTGTGGGATGTAAAAAGACATCGGTAGGGGAGCGTTCTGCCTTAGAGAGAAGCCTCCGCGCGAGCGGTTGTGGATGAAGCAGAAGCGAGAATGTCTGCTTGAGTAACACAAACATTAGTGAGAATCCAATACCCTGAAAACCTAAGGGTTCCTCCGCAAGGTTCGTCCACGGAGGGTGAGTCAGGGCCTAAGATCTGTAACGACCCAAATTTTCATCTCGTTCAACAGCTTAAGACCCTGAGAAGCTTCGTAATACACATTATGACTCGCATGTATGGTCAAGTTTGGTTTTCATAAGATTTAGAGTTAAATTTAAAAAAAAAATCAAAATCTTATTTTGAAAGCTCAAATGGAAAGAATTGATCGGAGAGTTGACTTTAAAGAAAACGACCCTAAATTGGAACTTTAATAATGTCAATAGCATCTCATAGTGATTTCGGACTTAGACATGTGTCCGAAATTGTTTTCCTTATTCTTGTTAGTGGTTCGACTTTGATTCCTTTACAATTCTCTTGATATTCTGTTTTTATTTATTTGTTTTATATATATGATCAATACTCCAAATTTCAACAATTATTACATTTTTAACTCAATTGATTTCTCAATTAAATTTTTCTTAAACCGTTGAGGTTGTACTTTACTTAAAAAGGAATTCCTACTATGTTTCAATTATTTATTTCTCATATTAAATGTAATGATTCATTCAATATTGTACTTCAATTGAAAAGGATATTTTCTAAATCAAATGATTTATAAAAATAACATCATCTTTTCTTGTTGATTTCCATTTGAGTTGGGAGATGTACTCTACTTTATGTTAAGTGAATGAGTCTTCTTGAACATTCTTCATTGTATTGGATTATGGAACCTGTGAACTGAATAATATGAGGATATTTTTGTGCAATATGAGACAAAAAAATGTGGGCACAAGGTGCCGTGATAATATGAAAGTGGGCTGAGACCTATATTATTTATGATTATAAAATGAGGCGTCACACGGTGACCTTTACCCGAAAGAATTATATTCGAAAGATGCTTACTTGGAAGATACTTATTTGAAGGCAATATATTCGAAATACATTTATTGAAAAGCATATTATTTTAGAGATTATTACTTGAATGATTTATAGGCGAAAGATTTATATTTGAAGGACTCGATTAATTGATTGCACTTGTATTTATTATTTGTTGAGAAGCATTTATGGTATTCTTGTTGCCTGTTATTTATATCACTGGTTGATCATGGTTGCCATTATTGTTATTTGCTTCCTATTATTTTGTACGCTATAAACTGCACATGTTTATGTGAGTGTCTGGTCCTAGCCTCGTCACTACTTCTCCGGGTAGGCTAGACACTTACCAGCACATGGGGTCGGTTGTGCTGATACTACACTTTAGTATATTTTGTGTACAGATCCAGATATTTGATCAATAATAGTTGTTCATTGTGGTGGAGACTCAAGGTAAACCTGCAGCAGCATTCGCGGTCCTCAGAGTCACCTTCAACTGTACTTATTTCCATATGTTCCTTTTGTTCGGAACAGTGATGTATTTATTTTGTATGACTACTCTTAGAAAAGCTTATGACCTGTACTACCGGTTTTGGAAATGGTAAAGTGCTTAGAGAAATTTTATTTTAAGTTAATAAATAGCAATGTTATTTCAGTTAATGTTAGGCTTACCTAGTTTAAAGACTAGGTGCCATCACGACTCCTTCGGAGGGATTTTTGGGTCGTGACAAGTTGGTATCAGAGCTCTAGGTTCATAGGTGCTACAAGACATAAGCAAGTTTAGTAGAGTCTTGCGGATCGGTACGGAGACATCTGTACTTATCTTCGATAGGCTACAGAACTAGTAGAAAAATTCCCACTTCATTCCTTCTTTATCGTGCTACATTTATTCCGCTTGAAGCTTATATCTTATATTCTTTTGCATCCACTCATGTATAGAATTGCGCACTAAACCAATGGTTAGTGATATCGTAAAAGGGTTATAAGAGAGCCATGGTTGCTCAACTATTATTACCGCGTGTCGATCAGAATCGAGGATATGGAAGTGCAAAGAGATCTTTCAGCTGTGCGCATGGGGGTGCATCAGATCTTGACATCTTGACATCTGGTTGGTGAGTACAATCTTAAGAAGGTTTAATTGTCTATAAAATCATTACAAGTGAATGTAGATCTAAAGATAGTTGGTGGTATTAGAGACTATGCGATTCATATGGGATTTCGAGTTAGCGAAGAGTACATACTAGTAGCCAAGACACTGTAGAAAGTAAGTTAAACTATCATGAGGATGACAATAGTTGCGTAAATAGCTTGAGGTGTAATATCACTAGTATCGTACGAGCGGTGAAGGTTAGTATTGTGGATTGTCGGGAATGTGTCTTATCCTTTCGCACCAAGTGAGGGAAGTCCACTATCAACGATCAGATTGCGGGATCATGTGTTATACCAATTTTGGCCGGAGATGTATTTATGTGGTATTGAAAGGTTTTCCAAAACTTATATATAATCAAGAGCTGAGATTTAAAAGAGATAGTGATGAGACTTGAGATATTCCTGCGTCCTTAATAATTCGGGGTCATGGAAACATATTCAGTATACTCGTAGTGCTTAATGTTAATCAGAACACTCGCGTAAGGCAATTATCTTTTAATGTACCGGTGGCATGGAATTCCCTGCAATATTTTTTTTAAGTTATCCGGTACATACTCAGTGTGAACAATCGAACTGCGGATGGGTTGTTATGAATATGGTGATACTAGGAACATCCTGAGAAATTATTCTAGACTTGGGAGAAATCCATTCCATAAGAGTACACATGTCACGTACTCCATTACAATTGCCACTCTACTTACACTGCCAGTTAGGGATGGATGAATGACAGGTAGATGGTGCCTAAGAGGTGGAGACCCAACCCATTGAAATATTTGCCATGGTATGGCTGAGGTCTCTATACCAGATAGTGTCATTACGAGTACGACCTCGAGATACTATAAAGTAACAATTTCCTTAACTTGATTCGGTTCTGAGTATCGAGGCAAGCCCTCCTTATATGCTCCAATCATGAGTGAGCTTCGTGATCTTAAAATTTCTTATGTGAATACTTTTTTTTGGGAGATTATATGGAGATAGTTATGTCTATCATTATGTGTTAGTCACTAAAAATAGTTGTGATGTGATTTCAAAAAAAAAAAATTGATTTAAATTGCGAATTTTATTCCCTATCGGTGTGAGGGTTCATTATATGTTGTGATTTTGTTTGACTGAATTTATTTAGAAGAAAAAGAAAGGAAATGAAAATTTTGAGTTGGCACAATGTGCATATTACTTGTGGTACGGAGCTGAGGACGAGATCCTCATATTTTTTTTTATATGATGTGAGATATTTAAACCAGGCTACAAGCTGCGGTGGATGTTATATAAGGACGAGGTCCTTGTGGTGAAATTTATGTGTTTAAAATTCTCCCTTGAGAAAAATTAAAAAAATTATACTATAGTACTTATATGGAGTCATGCCTATGAGACTTATTTGAAAATTATCATATGAATATCATTGGGTATAATTTGCCAAATATGTATTATAACTATTGAGTTTAGCCTGCAAGGTGAGTGCCCAAGTGGCGTTAAATTTGAGTCGTTAATTTGTGTAAGTTATTATGAGGTCTTCATGCCTTGTTGTTGGTAAAGTAGAGGTTTGAAATGAGATTTTGCTAACCTGAAGTTAATTGGCAATTTTGTAATCGATTATGTACAACTATTAAAACCAAAGATGTGGTTAAGGTCATGCATATGATGTGTTTCATGTCTAGATACTATTACGATAATATCGTACTTGTAACGCGGAGATTAATGTTATTGATATATATATTTTGGAGTATTGTTGAGTTATGGATGTGTTGTTATGAGTTGTTTGGGTGTTACTCTGACAGGTGGATAGTCCCAATTACAGAGGAGACTCTGCCGAAATTTCTAAAAAATTTGAGAGTTAGAAAAAAAATTGGGATATTGAGATGTGCGAAGGAAAAGAAAAGTTACATTATGTGTTTGAGAGCGGGCTCTACTTCTTTTTTGAGGGTGAATGACCCTAAGCGGGGGAGGATGTAACAAATGTTAAGCGCTATTAAAAGTTGATGTGTGTGTAGGTACGAGTTGCTATAGCCGGGTGAGACTAAGATCGTGTGATGATGTGAAAATCGGACCTTTTCGAAAATGTTTGGAGTGTAAGAAATTTGATCTTAAAGTTTACAAATATGGGTAAGAGAAATAGCCTCAATTGAAATGGTATTGTCGGACTTATTTCGAATGTGGTAATGTGGGAACAACCGCGAGTTCTTAGTAACCTCTTCCGAATAATTCTTAGTACGTTCGAGGACGAACGTTTGTTTAAGAGGTGGAGGATGTAACGACCCAAATTTTCATTTTAAGAATTTTCATCTCGTTCAACAGCTTAAGACCCCGTGAAGCTTCGTAATACACATTATGACTTGCATGTATGGTCAAGTTTGGTTTTTGTAAGATTTAGAGTTAAATTTAAAAAAAAATCAAAATCTTATTTTGAAAGCTCAAAAGGAAAGAATTGACTGGAGAGTTGACTTTTGAGAAAACGACCCCAAATTGGAATTTTAATAATGTCAATAGCTTCTCATGGTGATTTAGGACTTAGACATGTGTCCGAAATTGGATTTGGAAGTCCATAGGACAATTCGGCACTTTTTGACGAAGTGAGAAAGTTGACGTGTTCTAATTATATTATTTATTATGTGAAAGAGGTCTATTACTATGATGGATACCAATTGCATATGATAGAAAGTGTACGGGGTGTACTACAAGATATATGGGGTCTAAAAAAAGTCCTATGTCTAAGCCAAGTTGGAAAATTTTATAATAGACTAAAGTTGCAAATGAGTACGCGCTAGACCTCACTTGGGACGACCATATCTACATATATATAAGGTGTTATATGATGAAAAACCTATCAAATTAATGGTCTTTGAGTCTAATTTCTAACGCTTCAAACCGTTCATCATTTGAACATTTGTACAAAAAGTTATGATGGATTTACTGAAGGCGGGTAATGCTGTGTTCTGCAGCAGAGGCAAATCGCTGTTACCGAATGCGATTTATAAGTCGCATTTGACAACTGCAACTTGCCTGGACAGATTACATGATGCGAGTTTCAGCCATTTTTAACACATTTGGAGCTATGGAGCTGGGATTGAGGCGATTTTCACCATATAGATTGGGGTAAGTGATTCTAACTCGATTTTGGTTGAAATACATGAATCTATTGTTGTTTTTATCATGAAATTAATGAATTGAATTGAAAATGGTAGAAATTCTTTATACCTTAGATTTAAGATTTGGAGTTCGATTTGTTGTTGGAATTTAGTAATTTTGGTATGGTTGGACTCGTGGTTGAATGGGTGTTCATATTTTATAACTTTCGTCGGATTCCGAGATGTGGGCCCCACGGGCGATTTTGAGTTAAATTTCGGGTTTTTAATGGAAAATGTAGAAATTCATATGGAATTAACTCCTATAATTTTTTTTGACTGAATCGAATTGTTTATGACTAGATTTGAGAATTTCGGGCACGAGTTCGCGAGGCAAAGGCTTGTTGGAATTTTGAATTGGTTGCAAAGCGAGGTAAGTGTTTGGTCTACCCTAGCTTGATGGAATAGGAGTTGAGTCGTAATTTTTATTTGCTACTTGTCGAGTATGACGCATGGGCATGGTGACGAGTATCCATATGTTGTGTCGAGCATGACCGTGGGTCTTAAATTGATAAATTCGTATTCTTATTTGATTCTATGAAAGACTTGTTTGTTGAGCCTTGATACCGAGTATTGGTTTTCTTTGCCGGTAATATACAGTTTGATTATTGGTTATCTTTGCCGGTAATATATTATTTGATTAATTGTTATTGGTTTTTCTTGTCGGTAATACATTGTTTGATTATTTGTCATTGGTTTCTTTGCCGGTAATATATTGTTTGATTATTTATTGTTGGTTTTCTTTGCCGGTAATATATTGTTTGATTATTTTTTATTGGTTTCTTTGCCGATAATACGTTGTTTGATTATTTGTTATTGGTTTCTTTGCCGGTAATATATTGTTTGATTATTTGTTATTGGTTTTTCCTTACCGATAATATATTGTTTGATTATTTATTATTGGTTTCTTTGCTAGTAATATATTGTACACTGAGTTAAAAAATGAAATGGGAGCGGGTGGTACGCTTACCACAAGATATGTATTGAAATGGGAGCGGGTGGTACGCCTACTACAAGATATGTATTGAAATGGGAGCGGGTGGTACGCCTACCACAAGATATAAAGAAATGGGAGCGGGTGGTACTCCTACCACAAATGATATTGAAATGGGAGCGAGTGGTACGCCTACCACAAATAATAAATAAATGGGAGCGGGTGATATGCCTACCACAATATATATTGAAATGGGAGCGGGTGGTATGCCTACCACAAGATATAAATAAATGAGAGCGGGTGGTACTCCTACCACGAGATACATGAAATGGGAGCAGGTGACACGCCTGCCACGAGATACAAGAAATGGGATCGGGTTACACGCCTGCAACAAGATGTGAAAAGAAAGTAAAATATACCTTTGTTTTCCTTATTCTTGTTAGTGGTTCGACTTTGATTCCTTTATAATTCTCTTGATATTCTGTTTTTATTTATTTGTTTTATATATATGATTAATACTCCAAATTTCAACAATTGTTAGATTTTTAACTCAATTGATTTCTCAATTAAATTTTCCTTAAATCGTTGAGGTTGTACTTTACTTAAAAAGGAATTCCTACTATGTTTCAATTATTTATTTCTCATATTAAATGTAATGATTTATTCGATATTGTACTTCAATTGAAAAAGGTATTTTCTAAATCAAATGATTTCTAAAAATAACATCATCTTTTCTTGTTGATTTCCATTTGGGTTGGGAGATGTACTCTACTTTATGTTAAGTGAATGAGTCTTCTTGAACATTCTTCATTGTATTGGGTTATGGAACCTGTGAACTGAATAATATGAGGATATTTTTGTGCAATATGAGACAGAAAAATATGGGCACGAGGTGCTGTGATAATATGAAAGTGGACTGAGACCTATATTATTTATGATTATAAAATGAGGCGTCACATGGTGACCTTTACCCGAGAGAATTATATTCGAAAGATGCTTACTTGGAAGATACTTATTTGAAGGAAATATATTCGAAATATATTTATTGAAAAACATATTATCTTAGAGATTATTACTTGAATGATTTATAGGCGAAAGATTTATATTTGAAGGGCTCGATTAATTGATTGCACTTGTATTTATTATTTGTTGAGAAGCATTTATTGTATTCTTGTTGCCTTCTATTTATATCACTGGTTGATCATGGTTGCCATTATTGTTATTTGCTTCCTATTATTTTGTATGCTATAAACTGCACAAGTTTATGTGGGTGTCTGGTCCTAGCCTCGTCACTACTTCGCCGGGGTAGGCTAGACACTTACTAACACATGGGGTCGGTTGTGCTGATACTACACTTTTATACATTTTGTGTACAGATCCAGGTATTTGATCAATAATAGTTGTTCGTTGCAGTGGAGACTCAAGGTAAACCTGCAGCAGCGTTCGCGGTCCTCGGAATCACCTTCAATTGTACTTATTTCCATATGTTCCTTTTGTTCGGAACAGTGATGTATTTATTTTGTATGACTACTCTTAGAAAAGCTTATGACCTGTACTATCGGTTTTAGGAATGGTAAAGTGCTTAGAGAAATTTTATTTTAAGTTAATAAATAGCAATGTTATTTCAGTTAATGTTAGGCTTACCTAGTTTAGAGACTAGGTGCCATCACGACTCCTTCGGAGGGATTTTTGGGTCGTGACAAGATCAGGATAAAAGGCGTAGTTGATGGACAACAGGTGAATATTCCTGTACTATCCCTTGTTGGTCCCGAGGGACGGAGGAGGCTAGGTTAGCCGAAAGATGGTTATTGGTTCAAGAACGTAAGGTGTCCCTGGTTTAAACAATTATAGGTGTTAGAGGACCGATTTCACTAGCAGAGCACTTTCTCCAAAGTGCGCAAATAGAGATGCCACTTTTAATGATGGACACCGGCCCTTGTTTTAAAGTAGCATCGAGTTTCGCTTGGAAATAGGCAAGTTTCTAGTTTCCAAATAAGTGGTACCGTTTCTTTAGTCCGGTAGTTCAGTTAAGTTGCCTAAATCTCTTCCTTATCTGCTGCTCTGTAGCTGCCTTCCTCGCTTCATCTTCGGCTTTCAGAGTTGTGAACTAACTTCTTTCTTTTACAGCCAGACAACTGGAAAATAAGTTGGGCATCTAAAGAACATAATATACGAGCTGCCGCCAGGCATAAAAGTCATATTGTCAACTAGGGAAACTGGCACAACCAGGCATCTCAAACATTGATAAGGGAAGAATCAGGCTTTCATTAGGATGATATTCCTTTCATCTGAATGGCAAGGCTTGCTAGTTTCCATCAAACTAGGAGGATTGATATTTGGCCAAGATGTGCTCTATCTCTTTCCTTGGTTGTAGTGGAACTTTGGTTTTATTTAGCGAGGAACCGTTTCACTTGGCGTCGAATGATCAAAGCTAAAAGCTTTAGGCATCTTTTGAGCATGTTCAGCTTCCAAAATTCCTGGGGTCCTATGCCACGACATTATCATTAACAGTAAAAAATACCAATATGAAGATGAATTTTGTTATAGAAATTAAAAGCCTAATGTATAAGTCTAAAGACTTACACTAGGAGTAACTAGTAAGGTCTATGACGAATGAAGATGAAACAATTGAAGAGTTCGGCTGAGAAAGAATAGGAGAAAATGAACTGAAGCCCTAACATGTGTATATACTTAAGGGTAAAGCCATAATTTTATTAATTCGTATTGGGTTATCGGTTAACCCATTAACAAAATTGGAAAATCGAGGCCCGAACTGATAACCCAATAGTGAATTTTTTTTAAATAGTTACTGAACTGTTAACCCAATGACCCAATACCGATAACCCAATAAATAATTAACAGTTCAGATTATCGGTTTTGCCTGATATATGCCCAACCCTAACGAAATACAAGTGGTGTATACACAGGATACAACATGTATTGACTGTATTTGTATCGACTATATTCGTTTGCACAACAAATACAACCAAGACGAAATACAGGAAATATAATGCTCTCGTTGTAAATCGAACCCGGGAGCTCTAACCAACTAAGCTACATGTCACGACCCCAATCCCGGTCGTGATGGCGCCCAACACAATGCTAGGCAAGCCCGACCATGTAAGCACTCTCAACCCAAGTACGAAACTCTTAATCAACTAATAAAGTTAATTTACCAATTAAGCATGAGTTCAACCTGTGATAATAGATAAAATCAATACGGAAACCATAACAATGCCAAATACAGCCCATAATAGATCTGGTGTCATGAGTCTAGAGCCTCTAGGTACAAAAGAGTAGCAACCTATACATATGAAAGTCTAGATGCGGAAGTAAAAGGGATTAGAGGAGAAATCGGGTCCTGCCGACGCCAGGTAGCTACCTCGATGACTCTGGTAAATAGACTGGGCAGCAACAACAAACTCAGCTAAGCCTCCGGGACACCTGTATCTGCACACCTGGTGCAGGGAGTAAAGTGAGTACTCCGACTCAGTGAGTAATAGCAATAAATAACGACTGAAAGTAAGAAATCTCGTAAAAACACTACAGAGTTCTATATCAAACAGTAAAGGCAGTAAACAACAGCTAAATGGGGAAAACAGGTGAATATCCCTCAAACCAGTACACAATTCACTTACTCCTCTCAAAGTCCGGTAATTTACCTACACTGCTGCGGCGTGCAGCCCGATCCATACAGCATACTGCTGCGGCTTGCAACCCGATCTATTTATGTATATATACTGCTGCGGCGTGCAGCCCGATCCAATAATAATAGTCGACTGCGCTCAGTAGGGGTGTGCAGACTCCGGAGGGGCTCCTACAGCCCAAGCGCTATAATACTGCGGCGTGCAGTCTGATCCATAATATATACTCTATATATATATCACTACGGCGTGCAGTCCGACCCATATAATATACTACTGCGGCGTGCAGTCTGATCCATACATGTATATGTATATACTGCTGCGGCGTGCAACCTGATCCGGTATATATCAAATACCCTCACTATGGGGTCCTTGACCCCTCTCAGTCAATATAGACTTAGCCACTCGGGCTCACTCAGCTAAGACAGGGTTTCCAACCCCAAGTGTTTCTCATTTGAATTGCCAATTCCTAAAGCTGGTTCATATTATGTTTAATGGTTAAGAATATGACTGATAGTATGATTTCAACAAGTAAAGTGAGGTCAACTAGAACAATATACCCCCTAAGGGTTCTACAGATCGGCACAAGGCCCCAAACATGGCAACTAGCCCAAAATATACTGATATTAATTAAGTCTCAGTCAAAGATACAGTAGAGTCATCAAACGGGATGGACCGAGTCCGAATCCCCAGCAGTAACAACACCACGCTCATCGTACGGTGCGTATCTCATCTCAACATATCGCCATGAAGTGCGAATCCGGGGTTTCAAACCCTCAGAACATCATTTATAACCATTACTCACCTCAAACCAGCCGAAATCCTAGTTCACCTTGCGCTTTCCTCACAAATCAACCTCCTCGTGCGTAGAACCTGGTCAAAATCATAAGGAATACATCAGAATAGGCTAAGGGAATATAACCCAATCGAAAAGACTCGAAAATTATCAAAAAATTGTGAAGTTGGCAAAACCCGAGCCCCGGGCCCACTTCTCAAAAAATTACAAAATTTACATCACCGGATTCCTCGTCTCGCCACGAGTTCATACATATCAAATTTACTAAAATCAAAGTTCAAATGCCCCCTCAAATCCCAAATTTTCATTTCAAAAACCAAGCCCTAGTTCTTCCAATTTTTACCTAAATTTCCAAGAATTAAAGATTGATTCTTCAATAAAATGATGTTTCTAAGTCAGGAGACTCACCTCCAATCAATTCCCGTCGAAACACTCTTCAATTTCTCCCAAAAGCTCTCAAGGTGGTCAACAATGGAGGAAAAATGAATAGACTCGCGGATGAAATAATCAAATAAAACCTTCTGCCCAGGTGTTTTTAACCCTATGCGATCGCGGCCCCAGGCACGCGATCGCGATGAACAAATTCCCAGGGATTCAAAAACATTCTATGCGAACGCAACAGGATCTCTGCGATCGCGGTTAACAAATTACCAAACCTACGCGAACGCGTCCAATTTTATGCGAACGCGTAGAATAAAAACATGCTGCTCCAAAATCCTCTTATGCGAACGCGAGATGTACCATGCGATCGCATAGCTTTACCTTCCAGTGCTATGCGATCGCGTAGCTTCATCTTCCAGTGCTATGCGATCGCGTAGCTTCATCTTCCAGTGCTATGCGATCGCGACTCAATGGATGTGATCGCATAGGCCAATTTTCCCTTCTGCAACAACTACTGAAACCTGCAACTTTTAATAGCTAAACTTGGTCCGATTGACCACCCGAAATCATCCCAAGGCCCCCGTGACCTCAACCAAAAGCACCAACACATCCTAAAACGTTATTCAAACTTGTTCCAATCATCAAAACACATCAAACAACGCTAAAACCATTAAATCTCATCGGATTCAAGCCTAAGTTTCATCAAAACTTCCGAAATGCGCATTTGATCAAAAACCCAATTAAAACACCTCCGAATGACCTGAAATTTTGCACACACATCCAAAATCACCTAAAGAAGCTACTGCAATTCTTGGAATTCCATTCCGACCCCCAGATCA
Source organism: Nicotiana glauca (assembly GCA_026770625.1). Classification (NCBI taxonomy): domain Eukaryota; kingdom Viridiplantae; phylum Streptophyta; class Magnoliopsida; order Solanales; family Solanaceae; genus Nicotiana; species Nicotiana glauca. The sequence continues at coordinate 24,042 of MU725285.1, forward strand.
AAATTTCACCTACCAACCGGAATTCGCCAAAATACTAACTTCGCCAATTCAAGCCTAATTTTAAACCTGACCTCCAAAACCAATTCCGATCGCACTCCTAAGTCACAAATCATCTCCCGAAGCTAACCGAATCATCGAAAATCACATCTGAGCCCTCTAACTAAATAGTTAACTTCCGATTGACTTTTCCAAAACAAGCCTTCCTTAAAGAGACCGAGTGTCTCATTTCCATCTAAAACCAATCCAATTCGACTCGATCACATTCAATACCGATAATGAAGCATAGAGAAACATAAAATAAGGGAAACAGGGCGGTAACTCACGTGACAACGGGCTGGGTCGTCACATCCTCCCCAACTAAAACAAACGCTCGTCCTCGAGCGGGTCAAAAAACATACCTGGAGCCTCAAACAAGTGAGGATATCTGCTCCGCATCTCCCGCTCGGTCTCCCAAGTAGCCTCCTCCATGGGCCGACCTCTCCACTGCACCTTCACCGAAGCTATATCCTTTGATCTCAACTTTCGAACCTGACGACCCAGAATAGCCACTGGCTCCACATCATATGTCAAATTATCATCCAACTGGACCGTGCTGAAGTCCAATACATGAGACGGGTCCCCAACATACTTCCGGAGCATAGATACATGAAATACCGGATGCACGCTCGACAAGCTGGGTAGTAAAGCAAGCTCATAAGCCACCTCCCCAATCCTCCTAAGTATCTCAAAAGGCCCAATGAATCGCGGACTCAGTTTCCCTTTCTTCCCAAACCGCATAACACCCTTTATGGGCGAAACCTTCAGCAAAACTTTCTCACCCACCTTGTAAGATACATCTCGAACCTTTCGGTCCGCATAACTCTTCTGACGCGACTGAGCTGTACGAAGTCTCTCCTGGATCACTTTCACCTTCTCTAAGGCATCCTGGACCAACTCTGTTCCCAATAGTCTAGCCTTGCCGGGATCAAACCAACCAACCGAAGATCTACACCGTCTCCCATATAAGGCCTCATACGGCGCCATCTAAATACTGGATTGATAACTATTATTGTAAGCAAACTCTGCAAGTGGCAAGAACTCAACCCAAGAACCTCAAAAATCAATGACACAGGCACACAACATGTCCTCCAATATCTAAATAGTACACTCAGACTACACGTCCGTCTGAGGATGAAATATTGTGCTCAGCTCCACCTGTGTACCTAACTCTCGCTGAAAAGTCCTCCAAAACTGGGAAGTAAACTGAGTACCCCTATCCGATATAATAGAAACTGGGACCCCATGCAACGGAACAATCTCCCGGATGAAAATCCCTGCCAGCCGCTCCGAAAAATAGGTAGTACACACCGGAATGAAGTGTGCGGACTTGGTCAGCCGATCCACAATCACCCAAATCGAATCAAACTTCCTCAAGGTCCGAGGGAGACCGCTCACAAAATCCATAATAATCCTCTCCCACTTTTACTCTGGAATATCCATCCGCTGAAGCACACCACCCGGTCTCTGATGCTCATACTTGACCTGCTGACAGTTGAGACACCGAGCTACAAACCCCACTATATCCTTCTTCATCCTCCTCCGCCAATAGTGCTGTCTCAAATCCTAATACATCTTCACGACACCTGGATGAATAGAATACCGTGAGCTGTGGGCCTCCTCCAATATCTAATCCCGGAGCCCATCCACATTAGGCACACAAATCCGGCCCTGCATCCTCAACACACCATCACTATCGATAGTCACATCCCTTGCATCATCATGTTGAACCCTGTCCTTAAGGACAAGCAAATGTGGATCATCATACTGGCACTCTCTGATGTGGTCATATAAGGAAGATCGAGAAACAACGCAAGCCAACACTCGACTAGGCTCTGAAATGTCTAATATCACCATCCGATTGCCCAAAGCTTGAACATCAACTGCAAATGGACGCTCCCCAACTGGAATGTATGCCAAGCTACCCATACTAACCGCCTTCCGGCTCAAAGCATCGGCCACTACATTGGCCTTCCCCGGATGATACAAAATGGTAATATCATAGTCCTTGAGTAACACCAACCACCTCTGTTGCCTCAAATTAAGATCTTTTTGCTTGAATAGATGCTGAAGACTGCGATGATTGGTGAATACCTCATAGGATACTCCATAAAAATAGTGCCTCCAAATCTTCAAAGCATGAACTATAGCAGCCAACTCCAAATCATGTATAGGGCAGTTTTTCTTGTGGGGCTTCAACTGACGAGAAGCATATGCAATAACTCTACCCTCCTGCATCAACACACATCCGATCCCAACTCTCGAAGCATCACAATACACAGTGTAAGAACCTGAAGCTGATGGCAATACCAACATTGGAGTCGTGGTCAAAGCTGTCTTGAGCTTCTGAAAGCTCTCTTCGCACTCATCCGACCACACAAATGGAGCCGTGGTCAAAGCTGTCTTGAGATTCTGAAAGCTCTCTTCGCACTCATCCGACCACACAAATGGAGCGCCCTTCTGAATCAACCTGGTCAAGGGCGACGCAATAGAGGAAAATCCCTGAACAAACCGGTGGTAATACCCTGCCAACCCAAGGAAACTACGAATCTCCGTGGCTGAGGTCGGTCTCGGCCAACTATGCACCACCTCTATCTTCTTTGGGTCGACCTGAATACCCTCGCTAGACACCACGTGTCCCAAGAAAGCCACTAACCCAAGCTAAAACTCACACTTGGAGAACTTTGCATAAAGCTTCTCCTTTCTCAATCTCTGTAGTACCACTCGCAAATGCTGAGCGTGCTCCTCCTGGCTACGCGAGTCACCAATATATCATCAATAAAAACAATCACGAACGAATCCAGATATGGCTGAAATACACTGTTCATCAAGCGCATGAACGCGGCTGGGGCATTGGTCAGCCCAAAGGACATAACAAGAAACTCATAGTGCCCATATCTAGTCCTGAAAGCCGTCTTCATAATATCTGAGCCCTTGATCTTCAGTTGGTGATACTCTGAACGGAGATCAATCTTGGAGAACACCCTCTCTCCCTGAAGCTGGTCAAACAAATCATCAATACGGGGTAGAGGGTACTTGTTCTTCACTGTTACTTTGTTTAGTTGCCTGTAGTCAATGCACATTCTCATTGTGCCATCTTTCTTCTTCACAAATAGGACCGGTACACCCCACGGTGACACACTCAGATGAATGAACCCCTTATCTAGGAGTTCCTGAAGCTGCTCCTTCAACTCTTTTAACTCTGCTGGTGCCATACGATAGGGAGGAATAGAGATGAGCTGAGTGCCCGGCATCAGATCAATACCGAAATCAATGTCCCTGTCCGGTGGCATGCTCGGAAGGTCTGCAGGGAACATATCAGGGAACTCCCTCACAACAGGAACAAAATCAAGACTAGGAGCCTCAGCTCCCACATCCCTCACAAAAGCCAAGTATGATAGACAACCCTTCCCAACCATTCGCTGGGCCTTTAAAAAAGAAATCACCCTGCTAGGCACATGGTCAGTCATACCACGCCACTCGATCCTCGGAACACCCGGAATAGCCAACATGACTGTCTTAGCATGACAGTCTAGAATAGCATGGCATGGAGATAACCAATCCATGCCCAGAATAACGTCAAAATCTACCATGCTCAACAGCAACAAATCAACTCAGGTCTCCAGACCCCCAATAGTCACTAAACACGACTGATATACATGGACTACAATAATAGTATCACCTACCGGGGTAGATACATGAACAGGTAAGGCAAGACACCCCCGGGTCGTACCCAAATGATGAGCAAAATAAGAAGACACATAGGAATAGGTGGATCCGGGATCAAATAAAACTGAGGCATCCCTGTGGCAGACAGAAATGATACCTGTGATAACTGCTCTTCTGACCTGCCCTGAAGAGCATAGAAGCGGGCTTGACCACCGCCCGATCGGCCTCCCCCTCTGGGGCGACCCCTGACTGTCTGTCACTCACACCTAGCTGGTGGGGCGGGTGCTGAAGATACTGGGCCAAAAGATGAGGGGTGACCCCTCTGCTGAGATGAACTGGCTGCATGGCGAGGACACTCCCTCCGCATATGCCCAAACTCACCACACTTGTAGCAACTACCGAGTGCTGGGAACTGGGACTGAAGGGAACCCCTCGCGCCAGAGTGGCTCGCTGATGCACTCGGTCGGGATGAACCCTAAACAGATGGGGCATGAGACGAACTCTGCGCTGGAAGTGTACTGAGATATGGCTGACTCTATTGAGAGCCCTGATAACCCCGACCAAAAGATCCACCACGATACTCAGGTCTAGCTGACTATGTGGGCCTGAAAGAACGTCCCCGGCCCTACTGAAACTGGCCCCTTGAAGGAGCGCCACTGTGACTACCAGAACCTCGAGGCCTCCCTCTCCTCACGATCCAGGCGGCGAACTACCTCAATATCTCGTGCTATATCCACCTCCTCCTCAAAGGTAGCACCCATCACTCGCTCTCTGGTCATAAGAATACGGAGAGGGTAGTGGAGACCATCAACAAACCTCCGGATATGCTCACGATCTGTCGAAACCAACCAAGCTGCATGCCAAGATAACTCAGAGAATCTCATCTCATACTGTGTCACTGACATCTCTCCCTGCTTTAGCCCCTCAAACTGTCTGCGCAGCTCCTCCCTGTGGGACTGCGGTACATATTCTCCAGGAAGAGAGTGGAGAACTGCTGCCATGTCAAAGGTGCTGCTCCAGCGGGCCTGCGCCGCCCATATGCCTCCCACTATGTGAAAGCTGCTCCAGTAAACTGAAATGTAGTAAAAGACACACCGCTGGTCTTAAGAATCCCCGCTGTACGGAGCATCCGCTGACATCTATCAAGAAAACCCTGGGCATCCTCACCCTCAGCTCCACTAAATGTTGGAGGCTGGAGTCTATCAAACCTCTCGAGGCGACGCTGCTCGTCCTCGGGCATAACTGGAACCCTATACTCCTGAGCTGGTACCACTGGCTGAGCTAGAGGTGCCTCTGGAGTCTGTAACCCATGTAATCCCTGCTCAGGTGTGCGAGTAACGAGGGTCTGATTGCCTCCCCCGGCCTGTGATGTAGCTGTTGCTGCTGTGGTGGCTGAGACAACCTGATCCAGACCCGTATACAGTGTAAATATCTGGGCCAATGTCTCCTGGAGACACGATATCACAATGGGCATAACTGGTGCCTGAACTGGTGTTGCTGGAGCCTGGTCCTGGGCTGGGGAAACTAAAGGATCCACAGGTGCTGCCTCTACTGCTATGACTCTACCACGACCACGACCGCGTCCACATCCTCTAGTAGCCTTAGTGGGTGGTACTGGTGGTAGTCCGCCACGTCCGGTAGCACGAGTTCTCGCCATCTGTGAGAGAATAGAATACAGAAGTTTAGTTCTCGGATCAACAAAGTCGCACGATAAGAATTTCAAGAATATGAAGTTGTTCCTAAAGGTTCTGCAGCCTCCCGAAGATAATTACAGACGTGTCCGTACCGATCTGCGAGACTCTACTAAACCGGCTCATGACTCGCGAGACCTAGTAACCTAGGCTCTGATACCAACTTGTCATGACCCCAATCCCAGTCGTGATGGTGCCCAACACAATGCTAGGCAAGCCCGACCATGTAAGCACTCTCAACCCAAGTACGAAACTCTTAATCAATTAATAAGGTTAATTTGCCAATTAAGCATGAGTTCAACCTGTGATAATAGACAAAAGCGGTACAGAAACTATAACAATGCCAAATACAGCCCCTAACAGATCTGGTGTCACGAGTCTAGAGCCTCTAGGTACAACTGAGTAGCAACCTATACATATGAAAGTCTAGATGCGGAAGTAAAAGGGATTAGAGGAGAAATCGGGTCCTGCGGACGCCAGGCAGCTACCTCGATGACTCTGGTAAATAGACTGGGCAGCACCAACAAACTCAGCTAAGCCTCCGGGATACCTGTATCTGCACACATGGTGCAGGGAGTAAAGTGAGTACTCCGACTCAGTGAGTAATAGCAATAAATAACGACTGAAAGTAAGAAATCTCGTAAAAACACTACACAGTTCTATATCAAATAGTAAAGGCAGTAAACAACAACTAAGTGGGGAAAACAGGTGAATATCCCTCAAACCAGTACACAATTCACTTACTCCTCTCAAAGTCCGATAATTTACCTATACTGCTGCGGCGTGCAGCCCGATCCGTACAGTATACTGCTGCGGCGTGCAGCCCCATCCATTTATGTATATATACTGTTGCGGCGTGCAGCCCGATCTAATAATAATATATATTGCTGCGGTGTGCAGCCTGATCCAATAATAATAGTCGACTGCGCTCACTGGGGGTGTGCAGACTCCGGAGGGGCTCCTACAGCCCAAGCGCTATAATACTACAGCGTGCAGTCTGATCCATAATATATACTCTATATATATATCACTACGGCGTGCCGTCCGACCCATATAATATACTCCTGCGGCGTGCAGTCCGATCCATACATGTATATGTATATACTGCTGCGGCGTGCAGCCCGATCCAGTATATATCAAATACCCTCACTATGGGGTCCTTGACCCCTCTCAGTCAATATAGACTTGGCCACTTGAGCTCACTCAGCTAAGACAGGGTTTCCAACCCCAGGTGTTTCTCATTTGAATTGCCAATTCTTAAAGCTGGTTCATATTATGTTTAACAGTTAAGAATATGACTGAGAGTATGATTTCAACAAGTAAAGTTAGGTCAACTAGAACAACGTACCCCCTAAGGGTTCTACAGATCGGCACAAGGCCCCAAACATGGCAACTAGCCCAAAATATACTGATATTAATTAAGTCTCAGTCAAAGATACAGTAGAGTCATCAAACGGGATGGATCGAGTCCGAATCCCCATCATTAACAACACCACGCTCATCGTATGGCGCGTATCTCATCTCAACATAGCTCCACATAGTGCAAATCCGGGGTTTCAAACCCTTAGAACATCATTTATAACCATTACTCACCTCAAACCGGCCGAAATCCTAGTTCGCCTTGTGCTTTCCTCACAAATCAACCTCCTCGTGCGTAGAATCTGGTCAAAACCACAAGGAATACATCACAACAGGCTAAGGGAACATAACCCAATCGAAAAGACTTGAAAACTATCCAAAAATCACGAAGTTGGCAAAACCCGAGCCCCGGGCCCACTTTTCGAAAAATTACAAAATTCACATCACCGGATTCCTTGTCTTGCCGCGAGTTCATACATATCAAATTTACCAAAATCGAAGTTCAAATTCCCCCTCAAATCCCAAATTTTTATTTCAAAAACCAAGCCCTAGTTCTTCCAATTTTTACCCAAATTTCCAAGAATTAAAGGTTGATTCTTCAATAAAATGATGTTTCTAAGTCACGAGACTCACCTCCAATCAATTCCCGCTAAACCCTCTTCAATTTCTCCCAAAAATCTCTCAAGGTGGTCAATAATGGAGGAAAAACGAATAGGCTCGCGGATGAAATAATCAGATAAAATCTTCTGCCGAGGTGTTTTTAACCCTATGCGATCGAGGCCTCAGGCACGCGATCGCGATGAAAAAATTCCCTGGGATTTAAAAACGTTCTATGAGAATGCAACAGGAGCTCTGCGATCGCGGTTAACAAATTACCAAACCTACGCGAACACGTCCAATTTTATGCGAACGCGTAGAATAAAAACATGCTGCTCCAAAATCCTCTTATGCGAACGCGGGATGTACCATGCGTTCGCGTAGCTTCACCTTCTAGTGCTATGCGATCGCGACTCAATGGATGCGATCGCATAGGCCAATTTTCCCTTCTGCAACAACTACTGAAACCTGCAACTTTTAATAGCTAAACTTGGTCCGATTGACCACCCGAAATCATCCCGAGGCCCCCGGGACCTCAACTAAAAGCACCAACACATCCTAAAACGTTATTCAAACTTGTTCCAATCATCAAAACACATAAACCAACGCTAAAACCATTAAATCTCATCGGATTCAAGCCTAAGTTTCATCAAAACTTCCGAAATGCGCATTTGATCAAAAACCCGACTAAAACACCTCGGAATGACCAAAAATTTTGCACACGCATCCAAAATCACCTAAAGAAGCTACTGAAACTCTTGGATTTCCATTCTAACCCCTAGATCAAAATCTCACCTACCAACCGGAATTCGCCAAAATACTAACTTCGCCAATTCAAACCTAATTCTGCACCAGACCTCCAAAACCAATTCCGATCGCACTCCTAAGTCACAAATCATCCCCCGAAGCTAACCGAATTATCGGAAATCACATCCGAGCCCTCTAACTAAATAGTCAACTTCCGATTGACTTTTCCAAAACAAGCCTTCCTTAAAGAGACCGAGTGTCTCATTTCCATCTAAAACCAATCCAATTCGACTCGATCGCCTTCAATATCGATAATGATGCATAGAGAAACATAAAATGAGGGAAACGGGACGGTAAATCACGTGACGACGGGCCGGGTCGTCACACTACGAGAGTTTATTGCTCTCTTGTTTCTGTTCAAAATAATTTTCAAGTACTACAACTAAATTTGCTATAAATTTTAAATATAGCAAGGAATGATAATTTTTTGAAAGTATAACTATGTATGGTAAATACAGTGTATATATTTGCTCTGCCTCATAATTTTCCCTTTTATGTAGCCGATTGGGTATAATAATAGTTGTATTAATTCTTTTGTCACGATCCAATTTAGGATCATGATCGACGCTTAGGAGCAAGTGACCCTAAGTAAGTCTCATTGATATTTTATAGAAAAATGAACAGAGTTTCCCTTATTTTTGTACTATCCAAAAAAACTTCCTATCGCAAAAATCAACAAACCAAACATCCTAATATCAATCCAACCAACAATAACTTTATCCATTAACCAAAACAAGTCTCAACCATTATAATACACCCATAAATACTAATTAATCTCCAAATTCAATAAGAAAGTGCAATACTCATCATAAGTCTATAATAACAAAAGAATACTTATGACACTAAAAAAATGACTATGGAGCGACTCTATGAGTTAAATAGAAAAGAAGATAATAAAGAAATAAACTCTTCGTCCACGCGAACAAGTGCGAGGCTTACCAGGAACTATCAACTCGTATACTCTAATTAACGAAATCCTCACTCGCGTTAACTGCTGTCTCTGTAAAAAAAATAGCAGGGAGTGAGTCGCTAGCTCAGTGAGTAATAACACTTAATCACAACCATTTTTAATAGGGACAAGTCAGAAAATATAATTTTATAATAATCATAAATATCATGAAATAAATACCCTTTTCAGAATCGGTAACAACAATCCGTCTTGTTTGTTTTCATGTAAGCAAGAATCAATTAACAATTTAGTAATACACACTGTAAATATTATCATATCGAATTTTATGTTTGGGAGGTTTCCAAGAAAGGAACATGTAATTTGTATCACTGTATGGATCCCTTCGAAAATTTCACGCCTTATGACGAAAGCGGAGCCGGCGTGGTGGGTGAGAAAGTGAGCGGATCATAGTAAATGTTTATAATATTATAGTCATTGGTAATGATGTTGATGAGATTGCAAGATTGAAGGCTTACCTGAGCCGCACCTTTGACATACACTTGGCACACTAAGATACTTCTTGGACACGGAGGTTTTCGAGATCTATAAGAAGTAGAGCCATCTCTCAAAAGAAATATGACCTTGATTTTAAGAAAACATGGATGTTAGGTTGCAAGGCCACAATTAGCCCAATAGAAGAAATCATAAGCTTGAAGAAAAGAGAAAAGAACCCTTCGATGATGCAGGCATAAGAGGCTTGTGGGAAAACTTAAATATTTTACTATCACTGGACCTGACATTACCTATGCTGTGGGGTTGGTCAAATATAACTGTAGGTCCCTACTCGAGAGAAAACTGTAAATTTATGCTAGTTCTACCTTCCCACTAGCAAGGGCTATAACTGTAATCGGTAATCTATGAACACAAGGTGCACCAGGTCTAACGAACCCGCCGTTAGCTACGGGATCCTTCAAAGTCTCCTCCCATTTATACTTGTCTCTATATCTATATATACTCATAGGAAAATATTTTAAAAAAATATAGAGCATTTCGGTTCTTATCAAATCATGTAATTTCATTTCAATAACAGTAAATTCAAGTAACGGTAAAACATATCTAGTGACAACAAGAATATTTAAAACAACGGTAATCATCTCAAATAACTATTTCGGTATCATATCGAGTACAAGATTTGTCCCACATGCAACTTAAAATAATCAGTAACATATTCATATTAAAAATTATGTGTAAATCATACAAGTTATGAAAACACAAATTGCGATAAGATTACTACTCACAATACTCGTGCAGAAATATCAAACTTGTCATTGCGAGCACTTTGTTCGACTTCCTCAACTACCTATATCGTTACAAAATCAGTTTATGTATTAACTCCACGAGTACCGGTATAGTTGGTTAAATTTTGTTGAACTTAATTCTTTCCTTGTTTTTATTCCACGAGACATGACTTATTTTATGTGGATTAACTAGTATATCCAACTCTCAGGATATCTTATTTAATTCTCAAATAACCTAAACTAGTCCAGTATCTTCTTAAAAAATGTTCATATAGTTTATTTTCTATAATATTAAAGAAGAAGAAAAGTTCTTTTCCTGGACATAGGAATCGGACGTAATTTAAAATATCATTGTTGCCCATAATATTTCTTACTGATTATTAGTTTTCTATATCTTGTGGAATTATTCAAATGGAAACGAGATTTAAAAAAAAGTTACCAAAAGAAAAGAACTCATACAAAAAGTTCGAGTACTACACGTAAGAGCCAGTACGTATTTAAAAATTTCAAAGTTTGCTTCTCCTTTGTTCCTCTTTTGCACCCCTTTTCCCCTACTTGTATAGCTTCTTCTGTTTTAGATGCGCAAGGCTGGTTCCCGTTTCCCCCAACTCTTTCTTTTTTTATTGAGTTAAAATCCTAAAAGAAAAAGGACTCAAAATTCCTTTCTAGTTTCCAGTTATGCCACTCCTCGTTTGGTGGGCTTTGACCCACCTGGATTTTATTATTTAATTACTTGTTTATTTATCTTATTTTTTTCTCTTTTATCTTTTTCAGTTAAGCTCTAATAAAGGATTACATACGGGGTATTATATTCTCCACACCTTATGAATTTCGGTCCTCGAATTTAGCTCAATATATACCTATAGACTGAAATAAATGCAGATACTTGACTCACATAGTATCTTCCACGTCCATTGTAGCTTTTTCAATTGCATGGTTTCTAGATAATACTTTCACGAACACAATTTCTTTCGATCATAGTTTTCTTACTTGTCTATCAACATTAGTAATTGGCTCTTCGTCATAAGTTAATATCTAATCAAGTTGCGTAATTGGTGCTTCAAGCACATGAGATGAGTCCAATATATATTTTTTTGGAATAGAAATATGGAACACTAGATAGAAAACAAAGAAAGAAAATAAATAACCCCACCCCTTCCAGTATCTCTTATAATATTACAAACCTTGGATTTATCTTTCCTGTTTTTTCAAATTGTATCACACCTTTCACAAGGGAGACTGGTATGATCACTCGGTCTCTAGCTGTAAATTCTAAGTATATTTTTGTTCCTCTTATCTGCACAAGACTTTTGTCTGCTTTGTGATGTAAGTAATATCTATCTGATTAACTGGGCCTTATCAATAGCTTCTTACACTACTAAGCCTTAACCCAATACATTAGCATCATTATTTTTAATCATCTAATAAGGGAGCGAATTCGTCACAACGTTTCATACAATGCCATGCTCTAACCTAAAGTTATCATTATAGGTAAGTGCAGCTAAAGGTTAAGAATCATCCCAACTATCTTCGAGAGCAAATATTCAAGCTCTTTAACATGTCTTTCAAGATTTGTGTAGTATGCGGACTGCCCGTTTGACTATAGATGAAATGTAATACTAAGTTCTAATCGTGTACCCGATACTTTTTGAAAAGATTTTCAAAAGTATAAGGTGAATTGTAATCCTTGCTAGTGATGATGGACACGAGAATCTCGTGTGAAGTTAGAATTTCTTTCATGTATATTTACGCATATCTTGCCCCACTATATGCAGTTTTGATTGATAAAAAGTATGCTAGTTTAATAAGCCCATCTACAATTACCCACACAATTTAATGACCTATAAGCATTCAGGACAGTCCCGACACAAAACACATGGTAACTCTTTCCCGTTTCTACTTTGAGATCTCTAGTTATTGTACTAAATCGGAGGGCCATGGATGTTCAACCTTGTCCTTCTCACAAGTTAAATAACTATAAATAAAGTTAATAATTTTTTTCCCTTCCCACCACTATAATTGCTTCAGGTTATGGTGCATATTCGTGTATCAAAAGTCTTGGGATTCATCAAGAGTCTATAACCTGTCTCAACCCATCTACATGTGCTACACATGATCTATTACCTAATCAAAAAGAAAAAAGAACACCCTCATTGCCAGGAGTTATATCCTCGAGTTTACCAGTTAGGACGTCATCTTAGCATTTGCAGAATCGCTCACCTTCGTATTGACTAGACTTTATGCACACTATATCAGGCTTGACTAATATTCAATAACGCCTTTGAATTTTTTTTTTTTCATTGAATCTTATACGTGTACCCTTTAGTCATGCATATCTTTGTCAAGAACTATCTTTACAGGAGCTATATGCGCCAAATTACCCATGTTTTGTTTTTCAATGCATAAGCCAAAATATTTATCTTTCTCGAAAAATACCAAATAGTATATTTATATCTTCAGTAGTTCCCTCCATCGTCATTGCTAAATATTTATCTCTATGCTGGTTTAAATGTACTTCAAGCTCTTGTGCTACGTATAAATCCCATAGGTTTCTTCGAATAAATAATGCCCTACTAGTGTGACCATCTCTGGATCATGAGTGGCATAATTCGACTTGAGCTTCTTTAATTTCCTTGATGCATAAGTTATCACACAACCATTATGAATGAGAAAATATCATAATTCTACCCTCGAAGCATCATAGAACATCGTGATTCCTCTATAGCCTATTATAATGAGGCTAACATTGGTGTGGTTGTCAAACATGCCCGAGTTTTTGGAATCTCATCATTTACTCCTCCATCTACTGATATTTAGCAATTTTTTATGTTAACTTGGTGAGTAGTAGTGCTGTTCTAGAGAAATCCTACACAAATACTTGTAGTAGCCTGTCAAGCCAAAAAAATCAATCTCTGTAGGAGAAATGGGTCTCGGCCATATATGAACTACTTCTATCTTCTCAGAATCTACCATGTTTTCATTCTTAGATACCATGTGCCCTAAGAATACCACCAAATCTAGCCAAGATTCACAATTAAAGAACTTATCATTAAGTGGATATTCATGCAGTGTTTGCAACATATTCCTCAGGTGAACCTCATTCATTTTTCGGCGACAAGAATATACTAGAATATCATCAATAAGAGTAATAACAAACATAGGGAGAATCGTCTTTAACAACCTATTTATTAAATCCATGAATGCAACTGAATTATTGGCCAATCCAAAAGGTATTACAAGAAACTCATAGTGCTCGTACTAAATTTTAAAAGTCGTATAAGGAATATCTTCGTCTCTAATTCTAACTGGTGATAATAGCACCAAGGATCAATTTTTTTGGAAGTGGAAGCTCCCTTTAACTATGAAATAGTCCATCTATATGAGAAAGATATTTTTTTTGCGCATTGCCACCTTATTTTAATTGCATGTGGTAGATGTACATTCTTAAAGATCTGCCTATCCTTTTTTTACAAAACATATCAGTGCACCCCAAAGTGATATGTTCGGTTTGATAAAATCCTTGTCAGTAGGTCATATAACTCTTTATTTAGTTCTCTTTGCTTCGCTAGTTCAATAAAATATGGGGGTATTGATATAAGTTGTGTCTAGTGCCACGTCAATAAAAACTTTATTTCTCGTACTCGGGTTAGTACTAGTAATTTCTTAGAAATACATCAAAGAATTCTCTCACTATTAATACTTTTATTTTTCAAATTAAGTTTCACATCTCTTGAATCCCTTTACGGAAGTTACAAGACCATAACCACTCTTAGTCAATAATTATAGAGCCTTCTTAAATGATATAACCTCGACTATCACTAGATTATAATTACCTCTATTTTTTTTACAATTAGGTTTACTAGATATCACAATCTAACTATCTTCGCATGATAATAAAATATAATGTGGTAAGATGATAACCAATCATACATATAAGCACGTCAAAATCCACAAGGTCAAGTACAATTTGGCTAGATATAGTATCCTCTCTCTCAACTTGATTTTGATAAGCTTAATACAAAGTTTCAATGATAGAGATTCTTCCATAAATGTGGCAACTATTAAAGGATCTCATAATATCACAAGATATTATTTATCTAACTCTTCATTCCATATAAGAAAATAAATTCATACTGCGAGATTTTCTAGTCTCTACCTTCTTAAATGAATTCTTAGTTGCATGACAATCACATTCAGTTCTTAAATTATATTTTATTTTTACAAGTTCAACTTTCACATAATAGTTCAGAGTCTTTGTATGTGAGAGTATTGCCTTTTTAAACAGTTAACCAACCATTAGACAAGCCTCTAAACCTAAGGCATCACGTGCCTAGCCAGTTAATAAAGTCTCGTGTTACATGTCAGTACATCCATCATCTGAATTAATTTTTTTAAGTACCTATCAGGTTTGCGCTTTCGACTATCGAGAAGGAACGAATCATTAAAAATTTACTAAACTTATTTCTAAGTCATTTGGTGTCACTCCTAACCGCGTCCCTAACAATATGGTTCCATTCCATATATTCGTCATATACTCCAGTAGATAAGTTGCTAGATCAATAGGTCTCTCACTGGACTATTATAGAGCTCATAATACTTTAAGTATTTATTCAAGAACCTATGAGGAGCCTCTACGTTCTCAGAAAATGGTAAACTTAGTGGCTTCAATTTTAGGAACTCTATTAGAGAAATATCTTGGTTCCTAACTTAGCCTAAATACATGAGGCTTCTAGAGCCCTTTGTTGTTGACCATTCTTCGCTTGTCTGTCCAATATATATATATATCCATCAAGAACTCCATTTACCTTGCATGAAGGTAATTACTTTTGTAATTTAACTCTCCTGGTGCTATAGTGGTGAATTTGTACTAATTTCAAGAATAGACTCTATTACACATCTTAGCGGTAAGACTCTCATTGTGAAAAACCAGGCCTTTCATTGGCCTTATCTACTGCGTTTTTCACTTTTTGATGTTAGGAGACGATTGCCTATCTAGTGGAAACATTTGATGTCTTTGAACCTCTAGCAAAATTCTATTATCGAGTGATTGATCTGAGTAATACAGGAAAAGGATAACGATGACAGATTTAGTTATTTGACCCTAATCTCCACACACATACGGAAGAATAAGAAAGAAAGAAAGACACATCCTATCACGCTCTCGCAGAATCACGATTATGGGAATGGCCGGCTACATAACCATAATTGAGATTCTATTACCGATATGTGCTCCATTAGTCACAAGAATAACCTAGGGCTCTGATACCATCTTTGTCACGACCCAATTTAGGATCATGACCGGCGCTTAGGAGCAACTGCCCCTAAGTAAGCCTCATTGATATTTTACAGAAAAATGGACAGAGTTTCCCCTATTTTTGGACTATCCAAAAAAAAAAAATTTGTTGCAAAAATCAACAACCAAACATCCTAATATAAATCCAACCAACACTAACTTTATCCATTAACCAAAACAAGTCTCAATATTATAATACACCTACTAACACCCACAAAAACTAATTTATCTCCAAATTCGATAAGAAAGTGAAATACTCATCATAAGTCTATAATAACGAAAGAATACTCATGACACTAAAAGAATAACTATGGAGCGACTCTATGAGTTAAATAGAAAAGACAATAACAAAGAAATAAACTCTTCGCCCACACGAACAAGTGCGGGGCTCACCAGGAGGCAGGAACTATCAACTCGTATACTCTAATTAATGGAATCCCCGCTCGCGTCAATTGCTATCTCTGTAAACAAAATAATAGCGAGGAGTGAGTCGCTAGCTCAGTGATTAATAACACTTAACCACAACCATGTTTAATAGGGACAAGTCAGAAAACATGCTTGTATAATAATCATAAAATATCAAATAAATGCCCTTTTCAGAATCGGTAACATCAATCCGTCTGGTTTGTTTTCATGTAAGCATCAATCAATTAACAATTCAATAATAAACTTTGTAAATATTGTCATATCAAATCTTATGTTTGGGAGGTTTCCAAAAATGATCATGTAATCTGTATCACTGTATAGATCCCTTTGTAAAAGGAGTCAAATATAACTGTAGGTCCCTACTCGAGGGAAAACTGTAAATGTATGCTAGTTTTACCTTCCTAGTAGCGAGGGCTATAACTGTAATCGGTAATTTATGAACACAAGGTGCACCAGGTCTAAGGAACCCGCCGTTAGCTACGGGATCCTTCAAAGTCTCCTCCCATTTATACTTGTCTCTATATCCATATATACTCATAGAAAAATATTTTAAAGCAATAAAAGACATTTTGGTTCTTATCAAATCATGTAATTTCATTTTGATAACAGTAAATTCAAGTAACGGTAAAACATATCTAGTGACAACAAGAATATTTAAAATAAAGTAATCATCTCAAATAACTATTTCGGTATCATATCGAGTAAAAGACTTGTCCACATGCAACTTAAAATAATCGGTAACATATTCATATTAAAAGTTATGTATAAATCATGCAAGTTATGAAAATACAAATTGCGGTAAGATTACTACTCACAATACTCGTGCAGAAATATCAAACTTATCGTTGCGAGCACTTCATTCGACTTCCTCAACTATCTGTATCGTTACAAAATCAGTTTATGTATTAACTCCACGAGCACCAGTATAGTCGGTTAAATTTTGTTGAACTTAATTCTTTCCTTGTTTTCATTCCACGAGACATGACTTATTTTCTGTGGATCAACTAGTATACCCAACTCTCAGGATATCTTATTTAATTCTCAAATAACCTAAATTAATCCAGTATCTTCTTAAAAAATGTTCATATAGTTTATTTTCTATAATATTAAAGAAGAAAAAAAGTTTTTTTCTTGGACATAGGAATCAGACGTAATTTAAAATATCATTGTTGCCCATAATATTTCTTATTGATTATTAGTTTCCTATATCTTGTGGAATCATTCAAACGGAAATGAGATTTAAAAAAAAGTTACCAGAAGAAAAGAACTCAGATGAAAAGTTCGAATATTACCCGTAAGAGTCAGTACGTATTTAAAATTTTCAAAATTTGCTTCCAGCCTTTTTCTTCTTCTCTTTTGTTCCTCTTCTGCGTCCCTTTTCCCCCAACTTGTATAGCTTCTGTTTTAGATGTGCAAGGCTGGTTCCCGTTTCCCCCAACTCTTTTTTTTAATTGTATTAAAATCCTAAAAGAAAAAGGACTCAAAACTCCTTTCTAGTTTCCAGTTACGCTAGTAAAAATTGTACGGGGCGCCCTATTTGGGCACCCCCTTTTAACCTGTAGCCGCTTTGTCTTTTTGTTTGCATCCGTACGCACTTTTTAAAAAACTTCAGCTTCCCTTTGACAGCTGAAGTTTCCGGGTTACTAAATAAAAACTTCAGCTTTTATTTTATAACTGGGAAACTTCAGCTCTAGAGCTGAAATTTTCCGGTTACTAAAAAAAAACTTCAGCTCCTTAAGTTTTTATTTTATAACTGAAAAACTTAAGCTGGAAAACTTAAGTTGTAGAGCTTAAGTTTTTATTTTATAACTGGAAAACTTAAGCTCTAGAGCTGAAGTTTTTATTTTATAACTGGCAAACTTCAGCTGTAGAGCTGAAGTTTTCCGATTACAAAGACAAAAACTTCAGCTCTTTTTCCAGTACAAAAGAAAAACTTCAGCTGGAAAACTGCTTAAGTTTTTATTTTATAACTGGAAAACTGCTTAAATTTTTATTTTATAACTGGAAAACTTAAGCTGGAAACTGCTTAAGTTTTTATTTTATAACTGGAGAGCTTAAGTTTTTATTTTATAACTGGAAAACTTTAGCTGGAAAACTGCTTAAGTTTTTATTTTATAACTGGAAAACTTAAGCTCTAGAGCTTAAGTTTTTCAGTTATAACTGGAAAACTTAAGCTTTAGAGCTTAAGTTTTTATTTTATAACTGGAAAACTTAAGCTCTAGAGCTTAAGTTTTCCGGTTACAAAGACAAAAACTTCAGCTGAAGTTTTCCAGTACAAAAGAAAAACTTCAGCCCTGTGGGCTGAAGTTATGTGAAAAAGCGGGTACGCTTGCAATTTCTTTTGCAAAACGGGCACAGGTTAAAATATGGCACAAAAAGCTGGTATAGATGCAATTGTCCCGTTACGCTACTCCTCTTTTGGTGGGCTTTGACCCACCTAGATTTTATTATTTAATTACTTATTTATTTATCTTATTTTTTTTCTCTTTTGTCTTTTTCAGTTAAGCTCGAATAAAGGATAATTGTTCCCTTATTCTATAAACGGGGTATTACATCTTTATACTGTCGATATTTAACTTTAAATCCAAAAAATAAAATATGTTCAGTTATTAAACGATGCAAGACTACACGAGTTACGCTCAAAATTTAAGAAGTCCATGGACGGAATATTGGGCTTGCCTAGTTGGACTACTGGAAACTCAAATATAAAGAGAAAAAATAAAAGTAAAAATAGCACGGTATAGCTAGTTTTCGGACTGATCAATTAAAAATAATCAGTGTTTACCAAGTCAATAAAAAATAGTCACTATTTTTCTGCAATAGAGACCGATCCAACATAATATACTGGAATTCGGTGCACTTGTGTATGAACTCCAGCATATTATACTGGACCGGTATACTTTGCTGGCTCCAGTATAATATATTGGAGATTGGAGCACCGGTGCTCCAAACTCCAGTATATTATACTGGAGCAGTATACTTGCTGGAACTCCAGTATATTATGCTGGAGTTCTAGTGTACTTATACTGGAACTCTATCATATTATGCTGCAGTTCCATCATACTCATCCTGGAACTCCAGTATAATATGCTGGAGTTTAAATATACTTATGCTGGAACTCCCCCGTAATATACTAGAGTATTTTTCGAATTTTGAACAGTATTTTCGCTCAGATTTATCTTTACATAAAAATGGCTAAATTTCGATTACTTTTAAAATTGGGCTATTTTTAAACGACCAGTTGTAAATCTGGCTATTTTCAAATTTCTTCCAAAATAAAAGGAAAACTACAATCTATGTCCATTTATAAGTAATTTATTATAAAAATTGGTCAATTCATAAAATATTGTTAATATTAGCCAATTAATTATTTGTAGCAAAAAATATCAATTTTTTGCTTTTTTTAGTGGGTGTTATAATAATAGATTGGATTCATCTTAAAGAGCTTGAATCTCAATTTTGGGATGATTTGATGAAGTTTTACGGTGGTTTGAACTGAATGTTCGAAGTAAAAACTAGACATGAAAAAAAAAGATAATGTATCACGCTGGTATCATTTGTGTATCACATATCTATCATATATATATCAATTGTGTATCACATGTATATCCATGTATACCTGTGTGTGAGATACATGCATGATACTTGCTTGATACATGTGTCACAGAAGAATTTTTGAACTCGATTTAATTACGAATTTTGATACAAAATAAGTCCAAATCACTTCCAATCATCCTCAAATTTTGTATATTGACTTATCTATATGTTTCCAATGAATCTCAACCATACCCATTGAAAAAGTTTTTTCCCCCCCTTAGATTTATATATATATATATATATATATATATATATATATATATATATATATATATATATTGTGTTTCATCACTTTATATGTTACCTCTTTCATGAAATTTCCTTTCCATCTTGCACATAATGTTGTTAATCACGCTTAAAAATATGGAAGGTGACTTTTGCATGTGGTTCTTTGAGAGAAAGAACCTTATTCATTTGATTTTTTAACTTTTATATGTGTTTGACTAGTTTTGGTAAGTCTATGACTAATGGCTAGAGGTTAGTAAGTTGGGACTTATTTGAGACATTTGTGTAAGTTTCCCAAAATAAAAAAGAGGTATTTTCAGAAATCACTATTATTTAGTGGCTATTAACTTCCTATAGCAGGCATATATATAATTACTTCCTATAGCTACTATTCAGTTGTTACGGTAGTGTATTCGCATTGTTGTATCTATGAATACAATAACAAAAAGCGCCTAAAAATCAGGGTAGTCCAGATGTACGCGCATGCATGTATTCATGAATACAGCAGCAAAAAGCGCCTAAAATCAAGGCAATCCAACTGTACGCGCATATATTTACATGTATTCGTGCTGATGTATTCATGAATACATCAATAAAAATGCCTAAAATCAGGGCAGTTCAGCTGTACGTACATGTATTCACATATATTCGCACCATGTATTCATGAATACAACAACAAAAAGCGCCTAAAATCAGGGCAACCAAGTTGTACGCGCATGTATTCACATGTATTCGCGCTATTGTATTCATGAATACAACCATAAAAAATGCCTAAAATCAGGGCACTCCAGTAGTACGCGCATGTATTCACATGTATTCGCGCCATGTATTCATGAATACAATAACAACAATCACCTTAAAAATAACTTTATATCCGGTTGTCTAAGAAGGAGGAAATACATAAATAGCGTATTCATGTCTCAATGGTGGTATATACCATAAATACTTATTTTGTAATAAAATATAAAAGGTAGTTATGGAAAATAATATTTTAAAATAGTTTTGGGTTATAATAAATAGGGTGTATACCCTTTTTTTTTTGTAACTAAATATTTTTACTTGTCATCAAAGAAATTGTACAAAATCATAGCTAACTAACACAGTTAGCTAACCAAGTAATTGTCCCACTACTTCATGATCTAAGAGAGCTATTCTAGAATCTAAACGTAAGTGCTTCTTTTCTAGTTCTAATTGGAGCTCTCACACGACAAACACAAGCAATATCTCTAGCTAATGACTCATTATTTCTATACACTTTCTCAAAGATTCTCATGTTTCTTTCGACCTAATGACTCATTATTTCTATACACTTTCTCAAAGATTCTCATGTTTCTTTCGATCCAAATGCTATGGACATATACGTGTATATCATCTTGAAAATCTGTGCATCTTGAGATTTACCCTTTGATCTACTAATAATCTCTTATTGATGTTGTTGCCATCCCACTATATACATTGGTCGCCCTTGTGCTCATTGAAGCACTCTATGCCATACTCCTTTAGACAATTCGCGTTTCAGGAATAGATGCTCATTAGTTTCCTCAGAGCTTTGGCACATCACACATTGAGTATTTATCTCAACTCCCCATTTGGTTAATCTGTCAGCAGTTATTAGCCTGCCCTGCAGCTACAACCACAAAGTAAATCTAGCTTTTAATCGAGCAGCATTGACAAACATCATGCATTTCCATGGCACTTTAGCTTTATCTCCTATCAGTTGTATGTATATTTGTCTTGTGATACTTTTTCCAGTTTTGAAATTGCATTCCATTTCCTTCACTATAGACCTTGCTTCCATAATCTTCCTAACCATCCTGAGGATAGCCACAGAGTTTATTGATTGACCCTTGATATAATATGTGTGAATCCATTTGATTCATAGTTTATCCTGGTTATGTGCTAGATCCTAGTAGGTTGCTGCTATAGCCGCTTTATTCCAAAGATATAAAATTTTCAGGTTAAGACCACCTATACTCTTTGTAGCACATACTTTATTCCAGGAAGCTAGAGCTTTCTTGATGATGGTATTGCAGCATGACCATATGTAGCTTCTTCAGTAAGCATCAATAGTCTTTATAGGACTTTAGCAGGTAGCACAAACAGTTGGCCCTAGTAGGCTAGCACACCAAATAGAACCATTTGGAGAAGTTGAATTCTTCCTGCGTAGGACAGTTTCTTTGTAGTCCATGATGAGATCTTTACCACTATATTCTCTATAAGAGGTTTCCACTATATTAGGGAAAGTTTCTTGGTCGATAATGGAACCCTAAGGTATTTAAATGGTAGTTCACCATTAAAGAACTCCAGTTCATGTTGGATTCTTTCTCTGTCATTGTAATAACCTGACCGATCATTTTGAGCCCTAGCGCGTCGTTCAGTGGTCTGAGGCCATGAGCAGCTTCATTTTAGGTATTGTGACTTGTTCCCATGGTCGGAATTTAAAATCAGGAAGATCAGAATTAAATTTAAATGAAAATTCTCATTTGAGAAGCTTAAAGTTGAAAGAATAAACTAGGATTGGATTTTTGAGTAAACGACCTCGGAATCGGGATCTGAGGTTCTAGCAGGTTCGTATGATAATATCGGACTTGGGCGTATGCCCGGTTCGGGTTTTGGATAACCCGGGAGCGTTTTCGCGCCTATTGTGGAAGTTAGCATTTTGGAAGAAATTTCGTAAGTTTGGTTTGAAGTGCATTTCAGTGTTATCAATGTCTGTTTGGAATTTCGAGACTGGGAATAGCTTCATAAGGTGATTCTGGAGTTGGGGGCGCGATCGGAAGTGATTCGGAGGTCCGTAGGTCATTTTGGAGCCATTTGGCTAAATATAAAAATTTGAAGGTTTTTGAGGAGTTTGACCGGAGGTTGACTTTTTGATATCGGGGTCGGAATCCAATTCCGAAAGTTGGAGTAGGTTCGTAATGTCGAATATGATTTGTGTATAAAATTTGAGGTCGATCGGACGTGATTTGATAGGTTTAAGCATCAAAAGTAGAAGTTGGAAAGTTCGAAGTTCATAAAGCTTGAATCGGGGTGTAATTCGCGATTTTAGCATTAATTGATGGGATTTGAAGCCTCGAGCAAGTTCGTAATGTGTTTTGGGACTAGTTGGGGTCCCGGGGGCCTCGGGTGGATTTCGGATGGTTAGTGGATTGAAAAAGTGGAATTTGGGAAGGCTTGAGATTTGCTGCTTCTGTCATAACCGCATCTGTGGTTCTTGGACTGCAGAAGCGGGACCGCAGATGCGGTCAAATGCTCGCAGAAGCGGAAGGGGGCCAGGTCCAAGGAAATTGCAGAAGCAGCCCAGGGACTGCAGAAGCGGTTCCGCTTAAGCGGCCCCCAGACCGCAGAAGCGGTCAGCTTCCTTTTGCCCAAAGCCACAGAAGCGGTGAAAAGTTGCAGAAGCGACATCCGCAGAAGCGGAAGCAGCTGGGGCAGTGAGATGTTTTAAGTTCGGGGTTGAGTTCATTCCAACCCCATTTTTCTTCCATTGGAGTCGATGGGGAGCAACTTGGAGATGCAATTTTCGTCACTTGTCATGAGGTAAGTAATTTATGCTAGCTTTGAGTTAAATACAAGGTTTATACATGGATTTAGGCAAGGAAATTATAGAAATTTGGGGTTTTGGTGGAAAACCTAGGAATTTACATTTTTTCGAATTTGACCACGATTTTGAGTATGGAATTATGAGAAAAGCATATATTTGAGTTCCTAAGGTCATGTGTAACCTTTGTCTTCGATAAATTTCGAAATCCGAGCACGTAGGCCCGAGGGTATTTTGGTCATTTCACAAAGCGGGGTTGGGAATCTGTGTAATTTGAATTTCTATCAAGTATTTGAGCATGTTCTCATTAGTTTGTCGTTAATTGGCCAGTTTTGGTGCATTGTGCGTCGGTTCAAGCCTTCGGAAGAATGTAATATGCTGGTTATGAGTCTTCGGAGCGAGGTGAGCCTCATTTCTAATCTTGTGAGGGGGAATTTACCCCATAGGTAAAATAATTAATTATGTGCTCCTATATGTGGGGGCTACGTACGTATGAGGTGACGAGAGTCCGTGCGTAGCTACTATTATGCTATTGTCCGGGTAGTTAGGACCCATCAGCATGTTATACTTGGATTAATTATGAACCCATTGATGACTTGAATTGTTTAAATCACCTTTGATTAGTAAACGAATTTAAAAAGAGATTAAACATCATTTCCTGAATTGTTAAACAGAGAATTGGTTTTATTTGGATAATTATTCCCCGATAAAATTCTAATTGGCTATTTGAGCATGTATATTATGTGTACCTGCGTCGCATGGATGATTCGCGAGTAGGGTGATTGTGTATCTTATGTGTACCTACATCGCATGGATGATTCGCGCGCAGTGTGATTGTTTATTTTATGTTGACCGTGTCGCATGGATGATTTGCAAACGGGGTAGTAGATGAATTTATAGGCGCGCCGTTGACCCTCGGTAAGTGCACATTTATTTCTGTTGGATCAGGCCGTCGCCTCGGTGTGATTTGCACATGCTTATGTTGCTTCCTGAACTTAATTAAGTTATTATTGCCCGATTCTGGTTTAAAAACAATTGGATTATATTTAAAAGAAATTCTGGAAGTTTTCCTATGAAAGAGTTACGTGTTCACTTGTTTCTTCTATCTGGATTAAAAATCATGTTTATAAAAAAAATCCACTGATTAATATATATTAAGGATGAATCATTACTGGAACACTAGAAAGTGTCAAATGTTGACCATCTAGTCTCTACCCCTTCGGGATTAGGCGGGATACTCACTGAGTACACATTGATTACATACTTATACTACATTTTTGTGCATTTTTGTTGCACAGATATACGTTACTTTAGCGGCCTACTAGGCATAGCAACACGGACGATTCGAGGACTAGGTGAGTTGCAGTATGCAAGGTGGCCCGCAGCTTTAAAAGCCCCTTTCTAGTAAATTATATTTCCTTTCTGTCCATTGTATCTTGGACGGACGTTGTATTGTATTTTAAATCTTTATCAGTAGTCGCTCATGTATTTGTGACACCGGGTTTCTGGGATAGTTTTCAACGAATTTGTGCTAATTGTGATTATTTAAATTTGAACTCAAGTAGTGATCTTTTATTTATAAAAAATGGAAGGTAGAACCTTAGATTTTCGAAAGTATTAAAAGAGGATGTAATTGATAATTTAGTTGGTTGGCCTGACAGAGGTATCCGGCGCCCCCACAACCCTTAGTGGATTTTGGGTCGTGACAACATGGTATCAGAGCACTAGGTTCCCGTCGGTATCACGAGTCATGAGAAAGTCTAGTAGAGTCTCGCGGATTCGGTACAGACGTCTGTACTTATCCTCGGGAGGCTACAAGGATGTTAGGAGTACTTCCCTTCTTGATTTTCTTTTTGTGCGTTTCGATTCCTTTGAGGCTTATGCCTTTGATTTCTTCCTACTCTATCTGACGCGAGTGCTTGTTATAAATCGAAAATTGAAGAATTGAAATGGCACTACAAATGTGGTGCGGGATGATTTTCCCGGTATAGTTGATTGGACTCTTATAGTCGCTTTACGGAGGGATATTATATTGTTTCAGCTCAGTAACAGAGCTCCTAAGAGCCTTGAGGCTAGGCACAGGTTGCCATGATGCTTATGAACAATTATTCCGCAGTGTCGTTGTGATGGTGGGATGTTTGCCCGCATGTCGGGGCAGTGAATGAATTGAAGGGAGGTTTACTCAGTGTGTAATCAAAGGGATTCAGTATTTTATTCCCGACATGGGAAAAGGTAGTCGGACTAAGAATGGTCTGGTGTGGGCTGATGGAAGTAATGAGGCTTGGTATTTCAAGCGTGGTTGAGCTTTCTTTTATGAGAGGGTGTCGTGGTCCTGATTGAGCGTACTAAGTTGTTGGTGTTATAATCTGTTACAATTCGCCTTTATGGCAGGATGTTGTGAAATAATATTGGAGGTAAAACTGTCAGATATCACATGATGCGGTGGTTTAAGATCTAATCAAGATTTCTAATGTTGACGACTCGATAAAGATGACCTTTGGAAAAGGTTTAAAGTTAGCAGCAATGATGGATTCAAGAGCCACGAAGATAGATTTCATTTAAGGCAACAATTGAGCAGCAAAGTATGAGGAAGGACATGTGGGAGGTGTCAGGTGGTGTTTAAAACTTTTATAAGGCCAAGTATGAGGAGCAAGGTCAAGTGATTAATTAAAGAGATGAGTTCCGCCAAAGTGGAAGAGTGGCGAGGGTTGCTTATGGGCTTGGTAGTAGGATGACTACGCGCCTTAAAGAGAGTTTGGATCGAGTTGGGGATTTTAATGATTGGTGATTGAAGCCTGCGGGTATGATATGAAGTATGGGCTATTATGCGACAGAAGATTGATATGGCAGAAAAGAGCTGCTTGAAATGGAGGAGGGTGCAGCATAACCCTGAATTTGGGAGGATGTTGCCGCACATTTAATTGATGTCCGCAAGGGGCAAATGGACTTGTGCAACTGGAAGGTGAGCTTGGACTCAGGATGGGCTATTGGTGTCATAGTGAATGTACCCCGTGCAACAGCGTGGGAAGATGTCGGGAGGTGATTCCCCTAGGTGGATTATTCCCCGTGAGCAGGTTAGCGGTCGCGTGGTTGGCGAAGCTTCTGCAAAGAATTATATTAGTTGTTCAACAAAGAGATCAGTCGTGTGAATGTAGTTAATGATTCAGAATATGAAAGATGAGGATTTACAGGAAGATTTCGAGAAATTTTGATAACTTATGGCACGAGGTTATGTCAATAAGAGGTAAAAAGGTCGGGCGAACTCAAGAATGTTGGAATGATGGCTTCAAGCTAAGTGAGAGAGTCCCACCGCTTATGATTGGGTTGTATGATTAACTACTTGCGTGATTTCTGGTTATTAGCATATTGATGGATTAATTCAGCTACGAGAAAAGACCATAGGTGGTAATTCGAGCAAATGAATTGTTGGAGGCATGCGATGGTTGGCCTTATTGGCTCATGTTCGGACTTGAAAAAAAAAGGTTTAGGATTTATGCCTTGTATGGATACATGTTTCAGAGAAAGCGATTTTGTTGGGTGCTTCGCCGAGAGAGTATTCGTGTGTTATAAGATTTATGGAGTGAATTATATTCAAGACTACGTCAGAGCGGGTGGCTCTCAGTAACGGTCCTAGTAAATTCAAGAGGTAAAGTGTGGTGCCTAATGATGTCAAGCTTGTAGGTACAATTAAGAATCAAGCTTTGTAGCAGTTTATGAGAAGAGGCACAGAATGTTCCGGGATGTTTGGCTTGTGGTGTAGCATGTGGGTGTTATGAAATAGTTCGTGGGAATGACAGCCTGGTCTCGTGATTCATGGACACTCGGGGTGAGTGTAGATGGAGCATGTTATGTGTTGAATGGAGTTAGTCTTATTTTAAGGCAAGCAAGGAGGAATTGGAAGAAAGTAAATTGATTAGCCATAGTTGAATTGGCATATTGGGGCCAGTGATCAATTCGGTCCGCGAGATCAAGTTATGTGTATGATTTGTGGAGGTACGTGTGAGGCCTATCGGCCGCCGTGATTGATGATTTATCAGGAGCATTCTTCTGTTATGGCTTGTTAAGTGGAAGCGGATTCCGAAAGGGCTATGGTGGCTTGGACCACTACTTGTAGATTTGCATATTCTACGATTATAGGAAATTACCTGTGTATTGCTATGGTTCTCTTGAAGTGAGTTAAGTGCAAGGTTCTTATATGATGAAAATGTGAAAATATTAATGAATTCGGAGTGATGATGAAAATCGTGTCCTATCGTATGTTGGCACGTTGGGTGTAGTGAGCGGTATGGAAATGTGAAGTGAGGATCAAGGTTGCAGTTCGGTGTTGACGAGGATGTCACAGGCTCGGATGAGCAAGGAAGGGGTTGAATGATTAAAGTAAATTGGCATTGTCCTCTGCGTTACCTGAGATCGATGTGTTGTAGAAGAGGTTTGGTATCCTGGTTAAAGATTCTGGATCGCTTCTCAGCGTTAGTGCGTCCGATGGTTTAGATGTGCGGGCCCGTTATTTATTTTGGAAGATTGTGGGAGCGTGTCCCATAGGAAGATTGTACAAGTGTGACATGTAGTCACTTGATTGGCTAAAGATTTAAACCAAGTATGAGGATTGTGGTAATATCATTAATTTGAGAATTTATGCCTGGAGGGCACTTTGTATATTGGGTTATGAACTAAGGAGGTTGCTACGGTTATGATGGTTATTCTTACGTGATATGAGGAAAAGGGGAGCTACTATGGACCTTTGAAAGGTCATTGGCCAAGTTGGTGCAATCATAAATCGGGTTGAGATCGGTGGATTGATTTATTTGTGAACAGGGCTTTATATTAGGCCAGTTGTGTTCATTTCAGCAAGCGTTCCCTATGGAGGAACAATGGAGGTGTTATTTTGTCATCAGCTATTCCAGGTAATGATGTATTGCACCGTATGAGTTGTGAGACGGCTTAGTAAATTCTTATGTGTTGAGGTTCCGTGTTGTGATGATGTTATGTGAGCAGGATGGCTCTTGAGATTTAGATTTTGTATCGCACCTCAGTTGTGCTTGAGTTTTGTAGCCTATAGCGCTATGTGTTTTCTCAGGGATGGCATTACTCACTTAACGTGCTTGCGATCGAAATTCGATATTTTTATTGTAATGAGCGGATTTAGCTCGAAGTGTAATCTCCTTATGTGAGATCTATGTGTGGATCGGGTGGCACGCCGCCTTGGGTATGTTATTTGGATTGGGTGGCACGCCGCCATGGGTATGTTATTTGGATCGGGTTGCGCGCCGCAACAGTGTGATGTAGAGTCTGGTCCTCTATGTGTTATTTTTTTTGTGTGTTTCTCTTCCTATCTTCTAAGGAAAGTCCGTACTAGTGTGTGGGTTAGGTAATTCCTTCCAGAGTTCGATTTTCGTTTGTGTTGTGTTCGGATTGGTGGCCTATTGGCATATTGTGGCGTCATATGAGACTTGTGATCGCATTCAGAGTGGCTTATTGCCTGAGTAGTTCGTACTGGGTAAGATGAGATTATGGGATTTAGGATCAGTGCAATCTGATTATATAAAGTATATTAAGGAGCGAAGATCATTGTTCGGTTCAAAATGTGGTAATGTTTCTTGTCAGAAGTATAGACTCGATGGTTGGTTGACTCGGCAGTTGATTATGAATTTCGGCATCTCATCCGTCGTGAAGGTATTGTAATAGTTAGAGTAAGACCTATGTAGGTCATGAGGTGCAATGGGAGCATCGAATTCGTGGAATTTCGATTAATTCAAACAGAAATGTTATTGTGGTCCTATGAGTAAAGTGATGCAAAGTGTGAATTTAGCAGAGTTATGCAGTCATGTTTGAGTACAACGTATAGTGATTGATACAGTGATCGTATGTTGGAAACCGGCCTGGCATAGAATTCCGGATGTTGGAATTGGGCTCTAAGGCGTATTTGCTTGAATAAAAGGGAATATCTTCAGAATTTATCAAGCCAATGTGCTCAGCTAAGTTGTGGTAGCACAGGAAGGTGCATGAGGTGCTAAACAGTGATTTCAGACTACTCCAATTTGGTTTTC
Organism: Nicotiana glauca; assembly: GCA_026770625.1. Classification (NCBI taxonomy): domain Eukaryota; kingdom Viridiplantae; phylum Streptophyta; class Magnoliopsida; order Solanales; family Solanaceae; genus Nicotiana; species Nicotiana glauca. The sequence goes on from MU725285.1 coordinate 53,517, forward strand.
AGCACGTTCGAGGACGAACGTATGTTTAAGTGGGAGAGAATATAAAGACCCGACCGGTCGTTTTGAGCCCTAGCACGTCGTTCAGCGGTCTGAGGCCATGAGCAGCTTCATTTCAGGTATTCTGACTTGTCGCATGGTCGGAATTTAAATTCAGGAAGATCAGAGTTAAATTTAAATGAAAATTCTCATTTGAAAAGCTTAAAGTTGAAAGAATGAACTAGGATTGGATTTTTGAGTAAACGACCTCGGAATCGGGATCTGAAGGTTCCAGCAGGTTCGTATGATGATATCGGACTTGGGCGTATGCCCGGTTCGGGTTTTGGATAACCC